>BPLQ01002129.1:0-37686 GCA_021605075.1 Caerostris darwini | reverse complement strand
ATATCTATATGAAATCTATAATTGATATTAGTTGATATCTATATGAAATCTATAATTGATATTTGTTGATATCTATATGAAATCTATAATTGATATTACTTGATATCTATATGAAATCTATAATTGATATTTATATGGAATTTGCAATTGGTAGCTATAGTTGATATCTATATAAAATCTATAGTTGATATTTATATGGAATTTACAATTGATAACTATAGTTGATATCTAAATAAAACCTATAGTTGATATCTATATGAAATATATAGGTTTTTAAAATAATCTCTACAGAGTTCATTAGAATTTGAACAACCTGATAAACTCTTTTAAAAACATTCTGTTATTGGAACTTCCTCTTAGTAAATTAAATAGTAGAGTAAAATAATTGTAAAATTTGATATATTGAACATTTCTTGACGATGTAGAAAATATCAAATTTCACAACTGTTTTAAAGGGCCTGAATGGCCGAGTGGCTAGCGCTCTGGCGCTCGGTACCACAGGTTTCGGGTTCGAGTCCCGGCGGTGCCATGGTTGTTTGTAGTGGTTCGGAATCCACTTTAAAAAGTAGGTCCCGGCCTAATAGGATCGTAGAGCGTTGCGGGGGCATTGTTACTCCGCGTCCGTGGGTTACCTTCAAGTTACACGCGCCCCCTGGGTAATGCAAAGTGAGTACGTTTGTGCAGCACTTGCCTTAAGGCATCTAAGACCAAGCTGTCTGTGTTTGCCAGCTGCATTAGAAATGAAAAAAAAATTGTTTTAGAATCCCAGAACTTTCAAAATAAAAACAAGGTATTTTTAAAGTCTGAAATATTAGGTGACATACAATGTCTTTAAATTGCTTCTCTTATTCCAATATATTATATATAAAATGTTATACGTTTTATTTACTATACAACACATAAACTGCTTACATGAAAAATATGCTGCAGTATAGTAGCAAAACTCGCAGAAATGTGAAATCTGCTTGCAATAAGCCGTAGGACTAAAAGGTGTGTAGCATTTGATACAGTTGTTTGAAAGACATAAAGATACAATCTATTACTGTCGCATGTCTCTTTCTTTTAAAGCTTCGCTTTTTACAACAGTAAAAATTTTCACATTTTATAAGATTGAGCTGTTATTGAAATGCGCAGAGTTTTAAAATAAAAAAGAATAAATATATATGGACACATATTCAATACAGCAATACAAACGCTATTGGAAAGTTGCGATTTCTGCTTTTTTTCTTTCTGGGTCTTCAATTTGTTCGTCCTCGAATAATAAAATGCACTCAAATTACATTTTCCATCCCTTTCTTATTGATCCTTTCAAAATATTCTCAGGATTTTATAAGGAAGAATTCCTTTTTTTTATTTTTTGTTGCGCTTCAGAATCGGATCTTAAGAAATATGTGAAATGATAAATCATATATATAAAAAAGGAAATTTTGTGTTGAAAAATAATTTAAAATTTATTTTAACTTGCTTATATTGATTTTCGATGCATAACTGTCAGATTTAAAAATGTTTTAAAAATTAATTTAATTTAAAAATAATTAAATTTAATATTTTAACATATTAAAGTTTATATATTTTGGTAAAGAAATATATTTGGCTTGGTTACTTGATTAACCTTTGTTTAAAAACATGATTTCGTTAATTTTTTTTTCTTACAATTAAAATTATTTTAAAGGTTTTAAAATTAAAATATTCTTAAGAATTTTTGCAGTCTTAAAAAATGAGAGGTATTATTTTAAATTCGTTGTTCAAGGATATGTAATCATTTGCTTTGAGTTCATAGCAAGAGCAAAACGGATACTTACGTATTAACGCCACCGCGGCAGAAGTTGCGCTAATGCGCCAATGAACAGCTGCCAATGCGCCAAAATAAAGATTGTTTTGAATCTATGTTAAACTCTATATCGGCCCATTTTCAATCGAAATCAGATTGACTATTTGTTATTAAATAAAGTGTTTTGAATTTTGGAAGTGTTTTGATTTTAAATAAAGTGTTTTATATATTTTATGATTTGTTACAAAAATTTTATGTGTAGATTGGCGCCACTTAAAAATCGCCAAATCTGTAGCTGCGGTGGCGTTAATACGTAAGTACCGCAAAACGTCACAGTTACCGCAAACGTTATCAATTGAAAATCTCAAACCCAGACAAAATGCTGACAAACTTTGTATTATTTATGTTGTTTAAATATTATTGTCTTTATGAAAGTAAATCTCATGTTTATCAAAGCTCTCTTCTCTTATGGTACGGATAGAATAACTGAAAATGCCATAGAAGAGAAATAGAGGCCTGATACCCAACTAACTAGTGTTCTGTGCCACAGATTTTGGATTCGAGTCCCGTCTGTCCCATGAATGGTTGTAGTGGTTCGGAATTCACCTTAAACTGTAAGCCACCGTCCAATATGACAAAAGTGTGCGGCGCGAAATTGACAACCTGACCCCGTAAAAAGTAAAACGTCCTGTCTCGAAGTTTGTCTTGACCCGCCCCCGTCATGGGGCTGTTGCGCCGAAGAAGATGTAAAGAAGGTAAAGGCAACTGGAATGAAACAGTCTTGTGACGAATTCACATAGGCATATAAGTTTTTGAACAATAGCAAATACGTACGACAATAACAATAAATACAATTATGTCAGCTTTGGAGAAATACCGATGGTCAACAAGGAGAAATATATGATAATACGATTTATTGATATCACTTTCAAAATACCACATGCAGACAAATATTCACACATCGAATCTAGTAGTTGATTGGCAAGATTTTAATCCTTTTTTTATCAGTACGAGTTGAACTACATTTTTGAAAGTTAGCCACCCATCCCTATGGTCCAAAATCTTTATTAATAATGCTTAAAATAATTCGCAAGAAAAAATACAATTTGCAGGCTTTGTTACCTATACATAAAAGATAAAATTCCTTGAAATGGTATTAAAGGTAAATATTACATATTGGTTGTTTCTACGATATAAATAACTAACAATGTTAATTAATTTTATTTAAAATTACCACAATTTTACAGAAGTTTTAAGTTGATTGCAATTGCTATATATATAGTGAGAGACAGCAAATTGGTGGTATTGTGCAACAAAACATGTTATATTCCATCAAGAAATGAGAGCACAAAAAATAATTAAATGAAAATGTTGAAAGGTTTCCTAATTCCTTCCTCTTTGTCTCAAGACCTCTTGGTCTATTTGGTGACCAACCGAGTATCTCATGCTGCCTTACAAAGTTGGAACATTTATTCTTTTGTTTCAGTAGGACACAAAAGAAGTAAAAACGTACCCAAGACAACCGCTCCTGTTGGTAGCAGGTTTGATTGCTGGAGAGGAAATACTTTGTTTGCTACAATGGGTACGGAAGAAAATAGCTACATTTCAAGTTACTCTCCTGAGAGTAACTCAAATAAATTAAGCGAAATAGGTCTTAATATGTGTTCCTTTTTTCTTGCATTTAATAGGTTTAAAATTTTTAACTTTTTTTATACACGTAAATTAAGAGTACACTTTTAAAGCTATTTAGTCCTACATAATATTCTCAATTTTTTTTCTCTTTTTTAAAATTTTATGCTTATTTCATCTTATCGATTTTTGTAACAATAGTTCTTATTTATTCTATTACCAGAAATATTCCTAGTACCGAAATGGCAATTTGCTCCTTGTTTGTTCATATGATTGAGATCAGTCATGACTATATGAACAAACGGGGAAGGTTTTGGATGTCAGTATATATATTCAATATGGTTTGTCAGTATATGGACGTCGAGGCCTGAGTGGCTAGCGCTTTGGAGCTCGGAACCACATGTTTCGGGTTCGAATCCCGGCCGTGCTATGGGTGTTTGTAGAGTTTCAGATTCCCCTTTAAATCGTAGGTCCTGGTCTCATATGACCCACTAGAGTCAAAGAACCTAGTCGGACATCTCTCTTACTCACATCATTCCCAAACTGTATAGGGGCAACTCAGATCTAGGCAAAATGGTGTAGCGTGGTATACTAGTAGTAGTAGTTGATTGATATTACAAGATTGTTGGTATTTTCAAGATTTTGATCCCCTTTTTATTCTGGATGAATTGAACTGCATTTTTTACTGGAGAACTGCATCAATTCATATGGTCCACAATCTTTATTATTAATACTTTTAAGTATTCGCAAGAAAAATTACAGTTTGTAAGCTGTGTTACCTATACATGAAAGACCAAATTCTTTCAGAGGGCTAAAAGATATCTAACGTATTGGTGGTATCTACGATATAAAACTCTAACTAACAATGAAATTTACAGCTATCTAAAACTACCACAACATTTTCTACATAAATTACAGCAGTTTTAAATTGATCACAATTGCTATACATTTATACACAGAGAGATACAGCAAATTGATGGTATTGTGCAACAAAACCAATGATTGTTATATTCCATCAAGAAATGAGAGCACAAAAAAGAATTAAATGAAAATGTTGCAAGGTTTCCTAATTCCTTCCTCTTTGTCTCAAGACCTCTTGGACTATTTGGTGACCAAGCGAGTATCTCATGCTGCCTTACAAAGTTGGAACATTTATTCTTTTGTTTCAGTAAGACACAAAAGAAGTAAAAACGTACCCAAGACAACCGCTCCTGTTGGTAGCAGGTTTGATTGCTGGAGAGGAAATACTTTGTTTGCTACAATGGGTACGAAAGAAAATAGCTGTATTTCAAGTTACTCTCCAGAGAGTAACTCAAATGCATTAAGCGCAGCAGTTCTTACTATGTATTTCTTTTTTCTTGCATTTTGTATTCTTCAATTTTTTTCCCTTTTTTATACAATTAAATTAAAAGAATACTCTGAAGAAATTCATTATTATACAATATTCCCATATCTTTTTTTTTTTTTAAATAATATGCCAATCTCATCTTAAATATTTTTGTAATAATTTTTTGTATTTCCTCCTAGTACTGAAACGCTAGTTTGTTCCTAGTTTGTAAATATCGACCATGTTGATTATAATCAGTCACGACCATGATTCAGTGTTTTAATTATTAATTTTTCTTAACTCTCAAAAATTATTTGTAAATATAATTACGCATTACGAAACTTTAATGTGTTTTACAATTTTGTTTCCTTATTCATCTAATGTCTTAACATATATCATTTTCCAATACGAAAGTTTACTAATAGCAAAACGGGTTCTAGAATTTATCAACCAGTTTTATTAAATTCAATTGATTCACTTAAACTGTTTTCTTTTAACAAAATATTATGTGATGTATATTATATGGTAATTATTAATACATTTTATTGAATAAATTTTCATGTATATATATGATATATACATGAAAACATATTCAATAAAAATTATTAATAATTGCTAAAACATTTAAAATTATATTTTCAACTTACTTTTTTATATTGAGAATAACAAATAATATTCGTTTGAATTTTTATCAATTACAAAATTTGTTTGAAACAAGTAAATTAACAGTATATTTATTCAATATGAATTACAATAGTATCTCATGAATATAGTTAATGTTGAGGTTTTTAGCAGAAGTTACTTTTTACAGTAGAAAAACGTAAAACTGACAAAAATAATTATTTGATCGTAAAACAGTAATAAATGGCTATAAACATTTTTTTCAGGAATAATGTGCTATAAAATCTAGTAAAAGCGCAAGCAGATACAAATATTTCATGTATTTATGTACAGGACATATTGAAAAGGGATTAAATAATTATATAAGATTCGATATTTTTAAGAACTGCAATAATTTTTTCATGTTAAACAAACCTAATAAATACTACTTCATACTAAAAAAACCCCAATAAATAATTTTTCATATTAAAAAACTAGTAAATAATGTTTCATGTTGAAAAAAAACCTAATAAAATGTTTCATGTTAAACAAACCTAACAAATAATGTTTCATGTTAAAAACCCTAATAAATAATGTTTCATGCTGGAAGAAAACCAAATAAATATTGTTTCATCTTAAAGGAAACCTAATAAATAATATGCTTAACTCTTGAAATTTCTGTTGCTAATTGCTAATACATTATGAAAAAAAAACATCAACTCTTTTAAAAATTAGCGATTTAAAAATATAAATTTTTAAATTTTTTCTCATACAACTAATAGAATTATACTACTTTTAACTTGAAAAACTTAGAAAACTTCACGATACATATTCTAGTGTTAAAATTTACTCTCACTATAAAATCATATTCCTAAGGGGAAAAAAACATAATAAATAATGTTTCATGTTAAAAAAACCCTAATAAATATGATTCGTGATACAAAAGAAAAACCTAATAAATAATATGTTAAACTCCTAAAAATTCCTTTGCAGGCTAAAAAAAAATAATTAAAAGACATAGCATCTCCTTTGCATAATTAACAATATACAAATTAAAATTTTTAATTTGTTTCTTATGGAAATGGATAGAATTATAGAACTTTTAACTTTGAAAACTTAGAAAACCTCACGATACATATTCTGTTGTCAAAGTTTATTTTAACTATAAAAGCATACTCTTAAGCAAATACAAAAAACAACAAAATATCTTTAAAATTTACTTCTTACTAGTATAATGTGCTATAAAATCTAGTAAAAGCACAGTTGATACAAATATTTCATGTATTTATATTCAGAACGTATTAAAAAATGATTAAATATTATTTAATTCAAATTTTATTTTTCATACTGTAATATTTTTTCATGTTAAAAAAAACAACTAATAAATAACTTTCGCGATAAAAAAAAATCCCTAATAAATAATATGTTAAACTCCTAAAAATTATGTTGCATGTTAAATCATTATAAAAAAAAAAAATTAAAAAAAGAAAACCTTCTTTAAAAATTAAAACTTTTTTAATTGTTTCTTATGAAAGTGAATATAATTATGCTATTTTTAACTTGGAAAACTTACAAACCTCCCGATTCATATTCTATTGTCAAAATTTACTCTAACTATAAAAGCATACTCTTGAACAAATAAAAAAACAACAAAACATCTTTAAAATTTACTTCTTAACTGAAGTTTAAGATATTTTTGTGTTAAATGAGCCGGAAACTCTCTGCACTGAAATGAAAACGAGTATCCCCAATAAAACCCAGTCTGGCCTCAAAATTCCAGGCAAAAGCCCCCTCCCTTTTAAAGCAAACAGAATTCAAAGCCAAAGGAAGAACTTGGCTTAATTCCAAGGGAAGGAAACCGTTCAATTCTAATGGATTTAAGGAAAACATTTTCTATCAAATCTAATCGCCAGCCTCAAAACTGCGTCGTTGTCTTCATGAATATTGCATCAGATCACAGCTCGTGGCAGTTAATATAGACACAGACGCACCAGGTTTTGGAAATTAATATTGGCTATTTTGTGCATTGCCTTCGGTGCTTTCGTATGTCGGAAAAGGGGTGCATTAAAGGTTATGAGCAGTGGGGATATCAAATTAAGATTGTGACGTGCCTTGATCCTGGTTTGTCATTTTCTTGTCTCGAATTGGAAAATCGGATCGTTCTCGCGGTTTATGGCGATATCTTAATTTTATTAGATCTGAGTAATGCACGTTTATTGATTCACAAATTTTAATCGGAGGTTTGTGCATAGAAAGTATGATGTAGTTTGTAATATTGCGATAAGATGGGTTTGTACACTTATCTTTGTTACACCCATGGTTAACGAAACGGAAATGACATCAGATTAAGAAGACATCATCTTCGTTACACCCAATACTAACGAAACAGAACTGATGTCAGATTAAGAGGAGATCATATTTCTTGAGACTCGCTGCACTACATTGGACTAAAAATAATCTTTGCTTTCCTGGAATAGGAAAATCTGATCGGTTTCGTGGCTTATAGTGATATCTTAATTTCATTAGATCTGAGTAATGCACGTTTATTGATTCACAAATTTTAATCGGAGGTTTGTGCATAGAAAGTGTGATGTAATTTGTTAACGAAACGGAAATGACGTCAGATTGAGAAAACATCATCTTCGTTACATACAACGCTAACGAAACGGAACTGACATGAGATTGAGAGGATATCGTCTTCATTATGCCCAATGCGAACAAAACGGAATTGACGTCAGATTGAGAGGATATTATCTTCGTTGCACACAATGCTAACGAAACCGAACTGGCATTTCTTGTTTTCTTGTCTCGAATTGGAAAACTTTTCGTTTTTGTAGTTTATGGCGATTTCTTAATTTCATTACGTACATTAATGCATATTTATTGATTCTCGAATATTAATCGAGGTTTATACGTAGAAAGTCTGATGTAGTTTTTAATATTACGATAAGATAGGTTTGTAAACTTGTCTTCGTTACACCCAATGCTAACGAAACGGAACTGATGTCAGATTGAGAGCATATCATATTTCTTGAGACTCGCTGCACTACATTGCACTAAAAATAATCTTTGCTTTCCTGGAATAGGAAAATCGGTTTCGCTGCTTATAGCGATATCTTAATTTTATTAGATATATGTATTACATGTTTATTGATTCACAAATATTAATAGGAGGTTTATACATAGATAATAGGATGAAGTTTTTAATATTACGAAAATATAAGTTTGTAAACATGTCTTCGTTACACCCAATACTAACGAAACGGAACTTCCGTCAGACTGAGATGTTTAACATATATCTTGATACTAGCTGCACTACATTGCACTAAACATTTTATCAATTCAAAGTGTCCGCAATCACTTCTATGACTGAGCTACTGAACACAGAGTAGTAAAAGTGAAGTAAAGCATACGGAATAGGCATACGGAATAAGCATACGCATTCATGTATAAATTGTATTGTAATTATATTGTATTGCGTGTTGGTAAAAAGTTAGTATAAATTTATTTCACTTTTAATGTTCTGTCAAATTTTATTGTTTAGAATTTGAATCAAAAACGCATTAAGTGTAATGAAATTGCAAACCTAAATAGAAATAATTCTAAAAGATGCCTAATGATATAGCTTTTAATATTCCGATAAGATAAGCTTGTAAACTTATCTTCATGAGATGCTAATGATAACGAAACGGAACTGGCATCAGATTGAGAGCATATCATGTTTATTGAGGCTTCATGCCCTACATTGCGCTAAAGTTACTATTTCATCTGCAGCAGCAGCAGTGGCGCAGTGGCTCCATGGCAATTATGTATTAAAAAGGTAATTATGTAGCAGATACAGCGTTATGAAGGTGTTTAAATGTATATCTTTTATATTGTACCCAATGAATTTTAAATGAATACATCCAGATATTTTGCATCTTCTATTTTTCCCTATCTAATATTCCGATCACTTGTTGAAAATTGATATGTTTTTGACTAAAGATTTCGATTATGTTTCAATCACCGCTTTTCCAATACAGATCATCTGGTTTGGAATTCAGTTTGTTATTTTTCCGGCAATTCTACTTCACTAAAAAACGAGGCCATATCTTATTTGGTGCAAAAGCTCAAACTTTTTAATAAAATGCTTTTAAAAGTTGAAAACCAGATTACCTTTTCCTCAAAAGTTTCCTCAAATAATGCATATCTCCAATTACGAAACATTAAGAAACACTCAATTTTTTGTCGCACATTTGCATAAAATAAAAGTTCTTCAAAATAAATAAAATAAAAAAAAAAGAAAAGAAACCTCAACGTCATCTTTTATAAAACCTGTGGGATAAAGGTAAACCTCAAAATTAAGCCAAATTAGTTTCCGGACTGAAATGAAATAAACAAAAAATAAAAAAAATATCCCATAATCTTGATTTTTTTTTTATCTTCTTTGCTAAGAAAGTTCATTTCATTAGCGAGAATATCCTCGAAAGATTGTTCGAGTTGCTGCGAGAATTTGCATTTGCATTTTAAGAAGAAACGAAGCAATCTTCAAGTAGTTGGGAAATTCTTGCATTTTTTAATTTCCTTCGCAAGCCCTTTTTGGTCCAGACAAGAATATGAGCAGCGAGAATTTCTTTTAAAACAAATGTTTTCAGCGTAAAGTATGTGAGGGAAATGAAATGTATTGGCGAATTTGAATGGAAGATTTTTAAAGATATTTCTGTTTCTTTGAAGGCTATTAAATAAATGAAATTGAGTATTTATTTATTAAGGTACGCATTTATGAATCTGAGTAAGAGTTACGTTAATTGAAATTATGCTTCTAATAAATATTAATTGACTTTTGCGGATTTAAGTTAAGACTTGTATCAATAGTGGAATATTTTATTGATATTGAGTTGAGTTTTCAAAATTATGCATTTTATAATGTGAATAAAAATTACGGTAATTGAAATTATGTAATAAATATTTATTATTTTTGAGAATTTATGTTAAGACTTATCAAAAGTGAAATATTTGATTTAATGCAGTGATATCTACCAAAAATATCTCTAATTAGTACAAGCATAATAAAATGATTTTGCTTTATTCTATTTATTTAATTTAATTCTTTTCGTTCTTATATACGAAAAAATGTAACAGAATTAATTTGTTAGTACGAAGAATTGTATATTTCCATTATGTATTTAGTATGAATTCGTTCCGTTCGAATTCACTTTAATTTGTTTTGTTTTTCATTCTAAAATTTCGTTGGCGAATACTTTTTGGTATGTAATATTTTACAATATCAGGCAATTTCTATAAAAAATATCTCAAGAGATATTTTAGGATACAAAATGATAGAAAGAACTGTAAATTTCCATTATATTATTCATTTGTTGAATTGATTTGTTTTTGTTTTAATTCAGTTGACTTTATTTCGTTTTTCATTCTAATATTTTGTATTATAATATTTAGTACTTTTAATTTTATATTTAAAATTTATTTATACTCTCAGTAAATAAACGAGTTAATTAAATTATCAGTTAGCAAACTTTGCATTAAAATTTACAGCACGACAGTGAAAAATGTTAGAAAAAATTTATTTTTAAGGATTTATTTAATGTATTATAATTAAAGAAGAAAAAAAATAATTAAAATTGTTAACAAAATGTTTTTTTTTTTTTGGGAAGAATGATTTCAAAATTGGTCGCAGGTTGGAAACTGTGTTAATTCTTAATTTTTAATTTTAAAATTGTCTTTATTATTTCTTAATTTATTATATTATACAATAAAACTGTTTTTACATTTCTTCTTGACATATTCATACTTAAATTATACACCTAAAATTATTTTTTAATAAATATCATATTTAAAAACTTTATTTTATTTTATATTTTTCAAATATTATTTTAAAAAGAATAGATTAAGCAAATAATTAATTATGCAGACAAAAATTCATCTTAAGGTAAATTTATCTTTCTTTTTAGATTCACTACTTTCTTTAAAGAAAAATAATTAATCATCAGAATTAAAATATTTTTTATATCTTTGTAAAATACTAGGTAGGATAATATAAAATTTTATATTTCATCACATATTTAAAAGATTAAAAATATAAATTAATTAAAAAACTAATCTTTGCAAATGGATTAAAATGTAAAAAATTAAATGTAAAAAATAATTTATATAAACTAATAATTAAATCTGATTAACAATAATAAATCATATTTAAAGATAAACTCGATAAATGAAGTTGTTATTATGAGACATTTTTAAAAACTTTTTGAAATCAGAAAAGTAACTACCTTTTTTTTTTCAGAAGGTAATTTTGCTATTTCAGGAAAACATAGCTAACTTTCACTTCGCTTTTCGATTTCAGAATAAACAAACTAAAAATAATATTATTTATGGATTCCAAAAATTAAAAATTCCTTACCAAGTTAACACTTACATGTAACTTAAAGAAAGGTTTTCGAAATTCTAATCTCTGATCTGGCAGCAACATCAAAAAAAAAAATATTAACATATAAAAATTAAAATCAAAGTCAAAATGGCGTCATAACGAACATTCTAATTTAGAATTTTTTTCTTTTAATTCCAATGAAAACAGATGTATTCCAGCAATTTGCTCATAATTCTTTCGAAATTTTAATTTTTATTTCATCTCTCAGTTGCTAAGTCAACCTCAATTAGTGAAAGTTGCATTTTTCTTGTACTTTTAAAATAACTTTTGCATTTGACATTCAAATAAAAAATATTTCATCCTTTGGGATCAATCGGTATCTTTCTGAAAATGGCTGAAATCTATGATTTCATTAAATTTGCAAGAGAAAACAGAATTTTTAGTGTGCTTCTTTGCTAAGAATAATCAAAACTTATGCATCTCGCTTTAAATAATTTTATTCTTTAATGAAAAAATAATTTGAAATATAAAATTTCTTGTTATTTTGAATTTTATTTCCTCTAGACAGTTTTGATTTTTATGATTCTAAAATGGTGAATTCCATGAATAAACAATTTAATTTAATTTATTAAGAAGCGTTATGTAGATAAGTTTTGTCAGTTAAAATTTAACTGACAAAATAAACAACATTAGTGTCAAAATGCATTTTTTTAATTAGAAAAAAATTGTGTATTTTCAAACAATATCAGTTTGTATAAAAACTCAGACCTAGATAAATGTTTATAAATACATTTTAATCAGAAAGAAAGAAAATTGAATTAATATATTGACCTTTCACCTTAATAAAAGAATTTTAATAAAAACTGAATTAAACTAAAGAAAAAAATTATCAAAGGATTTGATTTGAATGAAATAATTTTGATATTTTTTTAATATATAGTCAGATATTGTTTGAATTTTTAAATTCTAGTTTTAAAATCTCTATTCTCAGAAAAAAAAATGTAAATTTTTAAAAACATAAATTATTTCATTATAATGTTGTTGTTGTTGTTTCTTATCCCACTTGGCTGGCCAAGCCCAAGAGCCCATATGGACTCATGATTGAAGGGGAAGGAAGCAGCTTCTGTTGAGATGGAGCACCCGTAGGTAGAAGCCTGACTTTTGCTCCGTGACGCTCTTACAGTCTTAGGAGACCGGGACCTACGGCTTAAAGTGGATTCCGAACCACTACAAACATCCATGGCACCGCTGGGATTCGAACCCGAAACATGTGGCACCGAGCGCCAGAGCGCTAGACACTCGGCCATTCAGGTCCCAAATTTGCCAACGGCACGCAGTGTTTCCAGGTGGTCACCCACCCAAGTACTGACCGCGCCCAATGATGCTTAACTTCGGTGATCTAACGAGAACAGGTATATTCAGCATGGTACAAGAGATAATATAATACAAGAGATATATATACAAGATATATATATATATATAATACAAGCATATAATACAAGAGATATTTGATTTTACCTCTCATAAAATGATTTAAATGAATAATTGTTTTATTTATACGTAACATTGTAGGCTGACATAGGTGAAATGTGCATAAAGTAGCTTTACTTTTTTATAAAATCAATGAAATTAAAAAAAAAAAAAAAATTGCAAACGAATGGTTACCCAAAAATATTTAAAATTTAATACCAGAACATATCTCATAAACCGCATCTTAAAAATTAAAATAAAATAAAAGCACATAATTCCAAACGATTTTCGTTTTTTGAAAAATCTCATTTTCCATTTGAAATAAAAATAAATTAGCTTTCACCAAACGATATTTTAGAATATTTTATATAATTTAAACATTATATAAATGAAACGATAAATTATATTCATGTAATTAAATTTATATAATTTAAATAGAAAATTATATTTATGCAAGTAAATTTATATAATTTAATTTATATACAATTTAAGCAATTTTACATAATTAATAAAACATTATTCTCTTTAATTGAAAAATTTCATTTTCACTTTGAAATAAAATTGCCATTGTTTTCACCAGGCGATCATTTTTGAACGATTTCAAATTATTTAATTATTTTATTCAATTCCTTCTATTAGCTCTCCCTATATATATATATCTTGTTCAAATTTTCAATCGTTCATAAAATACTTTTTATTCATCCACTCAAGTTCAAATACATTTTTTTTGAACTTGTAGTGGATGACACTGGATGTTAATAAAGTTTTCTTAAAGATTAATTCATTAATTAAATTTTATTAATAAATTTCATTTTTTTTAGATTTAAGCTGCATATATCTACCAATAGATGGTACCAGATAAACTTAAAAAAATGAAAGAAAATTATTTATAAAGGACATTGTGCATATCAGCTCGGACATTCTTATTCTTCGCTCGCCAAAAATTCATTTTGCGAGCTAATAATTATTAGCTCGCCAAATAAATTTTAAACAAGTGATATAAATTTTTTTTTTTTTAAGTCAATTCCTACTTTTTTTTTCACTATATTGCAGAATGTCCTTTATAAATAATTTTCATTCATTTTTTTTAAGTTTATCTGGTGCCCTCTATTGGTAGATATATGCAGCTTAAATCTAAAAAAACTAAAATTAATTAATAAAATTTAATTAGTGAATTAATCTTTGAAAAAGTTATATTTACACCAAGTGTCATCCACTACAAGTTTAAAAAGTGTATTTGAATTTGAGTGGATGAATAAAAAGTATGTTATGAACGATTGGAAATTTGAGCAAGATATATATAGGGAGAGTGTGAAAACAAATTGAATTGAAAAAAGAAACAAATAGCTCGTGAAATAAATTTAAAATAGTAACCTATAACAACAGCTTAAAGTTGTCAAGGAAACGAAAATCCCTGCTGCCGAAAACAATATCCATATATTTTATGGATAAAAATCATATAAACTAATCATTAATCCGTGGGTGCCACTATCATTAACAAACATATAAGAGGAAACAAATTAGAGGATATATTACTACGAAAAGTCTACCTGTCTGGAAAAATTACACGAATAAAAGTGGAAATAAAGCTATTTTCGTTAATCGTGTGATATAATCCTCATAATATAATATTTTATAGCTCTAAAAGGATTGAAGTGCTCTTTGAGAATGTGTAGCCATTAGCATACTGGATTTCTGACCTTGGACCTAAGTTCAAAACAAGTAATGCATATTTTCGCATCTATACCAAATATGAAGGTAGAAAAATCGTTATATAACTCTTAAAAATTAAACTTAGGGTGCAGATCACTAGATGCATCCCCTAGGAGTATACGTTCAGTTTACGGTAGCATTAAGAACCAATGAAACTATACTAGTATGCACATAAATATGTGGTATCTCAGGCTTTATGCTTTCTGTACACATATGTGAAATAAAGGAAAATAAATATGTTGCTCATTTATAATGTAATATCTATTTAATAAAGCATAAAAATATAATAATAAAGCATGTGTTGCAAAAAAAAATGATATTAATTTCTCTCTATTTTTGTGTTTTAAATTGTACCATCCCTTGCTTGTTTTTGTTATGTAGTGTGCTCTTTCAATTGAAATATTAAAAATGCTTAGAAAAATTGAGCAAGTGTTCTTGTTTATTAAAAGAAAAATAGCCGTAAAGAAACTATTGCGCTTGCTACATTTTATAGTAGAATTAATATAGTAAGTTATTTACACGAGTTTCAGTTTTGTTAGTTGTTTTATGGATTTATCACTTTGTATAATTTTGCAGTTAAAAATTTGCATCGCAGCAATTGTTGTTGCATTACATTTGTTACATATACTTTTATTATTAAAAATTTGAATAAAAAAAAAGTTGAAGATAAAAGTTAAGTTGAAGGTAAAAAAAATTGATTTTTTTTTCTTGTAAACTATGAAAAAGTAAAAATAACCAAATTGTTACTATTACAATTAATTAATTACTATTATTCAAAACATGACATATTACTTCGTATTTTATAAATGACATTTATGTTTCGAGCTTTTTATAAAGTAGGTTTCGAGGTTTTATATTTGTTTTTCAATTCTCAATATACTTTTTAACTGATATTTTTAACTAATAGCACAGAAATAAATGCAAGTATATAGTTTCACTTTTGTATCCAGAAAATTAACCTCATAACATTTCAGAAGCTTTTTGGCAGACATTTCATCTACAGAGAAGAATAGACAGAGGCACGTTCGGTGCGTGTATTTGGAACGAGTCTTTTCCATTGCTGACAAAATACCGAATCTGATGACAAGCACTTTCTGCCCATGTCACAGGAAAAGAGGGTGACACCACATCCACTTGAAGGACATACGTTACTGCGCGTGATGTAGTTAGATCTCTGAGTAGGCGTGGTAACTGTCAGATTCTTTTCCCATGTTAGGCGGGCGTAGTCAAATATTTGTACCAAGCTAGTAATAAAACCTTGTGTGGTCCTGATTTCGTGAGTACATGCTTCAACAAAAAAAGTTGTGCTTGCTATTAAAAGAAGTATTTTTATTTTATGAGAAATACTGAATGATTGTCATGATTTAAAGTATTCCATTTCATTTATGTTCTATTTCAGTAGTCTAAATTATGGCTTAGTTGTAGAGGTTGGTAATCTGTGAGTTATGCTAGGTCAGTTTCTTGAAGTATCCAAGCATTTCAATCATTGTTGAGAAGTCATTTCCGAAGGGCACTAGGGGCTTTTCATTGGTGAAAATGTGACAAAAATGTCAAATTTTAAGCCATTTTAAATAGTTTGATGCTCGTTCTGGTAAATCTAAATGTATCTAAATCTAATCTAAACCTAAATGCAAAAATGTATCTGTATATATGTATGTAATGTATTTTAAAATGTAACTTATATCTTCATGTAAAAATTTATAATGTATATTATATATCTCCTGTTTTTACTGCAATAAGTGAAATCTTCCTATTTATAAGAAATCTATGTAAATAAATTTTGATTCATTATAACTTACACAAATATAGAAAACATATTTGCAGTTTCAGTACAAGTAAATTTTTTAATTAAAATTATTGGACAAATTAATTTAATGGAAAAATAATTAAATACATGTATGTTATTTTTAACTTATTTAAACAGAATTATAATTTGTATGTATATATACATAATATTTTATAAAAATTTCCCAAATGCATTAGCTGCGAAACCTTTTGCCACCCATAACGGACTATTGTAGATGTTACATATGAGCTCTAATAAGATATAGATAAACCTAAAGCACAAAAACATACGTATTTATTGGTTACCATCTATTCAATTCTTAGAGCTAATGGGAAAGCTGGTAGTCCACCAGCAAGAAAATAAGGTATTTGCACTAATAAAATTTGACCTGAGAGGTCTATTTTCCAAGAAAACTCACGGATATTATTTTACTAAGAATGACAAGGACAATTAAAGTTTTTCTAAGTATAGGACATGGACTTTTAGAAGAGAGAAAAACTTTTAGAGAAAAATTAATGGTTAGCGAAGCGCTGGCCAATGAATTCATTACAGGTTTATCCGTGTATGAAGACTTTTCAACCATCATTTCAATGGATAAGTTAACCTATTGTTTATTTTGTGAATAATTAATTAATGTAATAAAGACTAACGCAAAATATTTCTGTAGAAGAAAATATACTATGTACTACAAAACGGTTTTTTTCACTGCAATGAGTGAAATCGTCCTATTTATATCAACTCTACGTAAACTAATTTTATCCCTCTATAACTTAATATATATTGAAAACATATTTGCAATTTCATTTCTAAAGAAATTTTTAAATAAATTTAAAGGTTTTTCATTGGAAAAATAATTAACCACATGTATAATAACCATTCATTTACACATAATCATAAATATTTATATGATAGATAGAATTAAACTTATGATTAGTATGTATATTGCACATTGAAGTTTTAATAGTTAAATAGAATAATATAGCTGTAATGTCTGAATTTGGGCTTGTTGGTGGAGTGACTAGAACTCTGGAGCTCGGCGCTATAGGTTTATTTTATGTATCTTACTAATGTAATAAAGGCTGACGTAAAATATTTCTGCAGAAGAATATATACTATTACTACAAAAAAATATACATAAAAGCTTCTTAGGTAAAAATATTTTTTTCGCCTGTTTTTTTAATTATTTATTATTATTTTTTTTTTTTAACATTACCAATTTTATTCCATTACCTATTGTATTCGACACAATTACCCAATTACATTCGACTAATTACCAATTATATTCGACTCACTTACCCAATTAAATTTGACTAATTACCAATTGCATTCGACTCAATTACCCAATTACATTCAACTAATTATCAATTATATTCCATTCAATGTAACAAAGTAAAAATGTTCGATTTTTGGTATACATTTCTGAATCCAGATGCATTTCTTTGTATTAACTGCATAAAAAAAGTAGTGGTTCTTCGTCCTTTCAGTGAGATTCGCTAACAGAAAAGGGTTTTCTAGTCCGTTCTTCATTTTTTCCTCTCCTTTCCTTTCCTTTATCAGCCGAGCGAACAAAGGAATAGATTCGAACACTCAACTGGAGCTTTTGCAAAACAGCATTAGCCTCTCGGTTAGCCACCCAATGGACCAAGAGCTTGTGGACAAAGCGGGAACAAGTGAAAAAAAAAAAAAAAAAGTTTTGTAGAGGAATTCAGTGATTAGAAATGTTACGGTGGAAAAAAAAACGACAATATTCTTGTAGCTACTGTATTAAAAAAACATTTGTAAATAATAATAATGTAATAAAACTAAGGTAAAATATTTCTGTAAAAGAATATATACTATATAATACAAATTAGAAATTATATGAAATCCTTTTCATATAAAAATATATGTTCTGTTTTTTTACATTAATAATTGAATCATCATCCTTTTTATAACAAGTCTATGTAAAATAATTTTGATCCACCATAATTTAATGTCTATCGAAAACATATTTGCAATTTAATTCCAAGAGAAATTTTAAATTAATTTTTAAGTTTTTTCATTGGGAAAAAATAACCATATGTATTTTATTTTAAACTCATTTACACAGATTTAAAACTTAACTTCACCAATTATATTCTATTAATAGTTATACTCGACTTAATTATCCAATTACATTCGATTAATTACCAATTATACTCGACTCAATTACCCAATTACATTAGACTGATTACCAATTATATTCGACTAATTACCAATTATAGTTAACTCAATGTAAGAAAGGAAAAATGTTAGATTTTCGGTATACATTTCTGAATCCAGATATGTATTAATTGCGTAAATAATAGTGGTTCTTCCTCCGTGCAATCAGATTCGCTAACAGAAAAGGGTGTCCAGTCCGTTCTTCATTTTTTTCCTTTCCTTTCCTTTATCAGCCGAGTGAACAAAGGAAAAATATTCGAACACTCAACTGGAGCTTTTGCAAAACAGCATTAGCCTCTCGGTTAGCCACCCAATGGACCAAGAACTTGTGGACAAAGCGGGAAAAAGTGAAAACAAAAAAAAAAGAAAGGATTTCTCCTTTTTATCTCTCTGTAGTATCGTCTTCTATTTTCTCTCTGTGCGAAGATTGTAGAATGCCATTTTATTTTTTAAAAAATATGTTTTGTAGAAGAGTTAAGAGATTAGAAATGTTACGGGAAAAAAAAACGGCATTATTCTTGTAACTGTGGTGTGTAATATTCCGTCAGTGGACTATTCATACTTTATATATGGCAAACTTAAAGTACACTGAAGTTCACAAAAGACCTAGACCTAACTATGAAAACAGCAGTCTCATGAATTGCATTCCGAATTAAAAATTTTTTTCAAGCATGTTAAAATAGAAGGTTTGGCATTGTATTCAGAAGCAAGAGTTAATTCGTCATAAATTAATAAACATATAAAAGGAGTTACATGGATATATATATATCATTGAAACAGCTATTTCATAAGTTGTATTGCACATTAAACTTCGTTTCTGAGCTTAACATTTGGTGTTATATATGCGTATACACTGAAGTGACAAAAGTCATGGGATAGCAATATGCAAATTTTCAGATGACAGTAGCATCGTGTAGAACAGGTATAAATGCGCAGTGCTTTCGCAGACCTTTCATTTCTGTTCAAGTTATTCATGTGAAGAGGTTTTGACGTGATGATGACCGCACGACGGGAATTAACAGACTTTGAACGCGGAATGTTAGTTGGAGCTAGACGCATGGGTCATGCCATTTCGGAAATCGTTAGGGAATTCAACATTCCCAGATCCACTGTGTCAAGAGTGTGCCGAGAGTATGAAATTTCAGGCATAACATCCCACCATGGACAGCGCAGTGGTCGACCGCCTGCACTTAACGACCGAGACCGGCGACGTCTGCAAAGAGTCGTAAATTCTAACAGACAAGGAACACCTCGTCAAATAACCGCAGAAATCAATGTGGGACGTACAAGGGACTTGTCTGTTAGAACTGTGCGGAGAAATTTGGCTTTCTTGGGCTATTCCAGCAGAAGACCGACTCGAGTGCCTTTACTGACAGAACGACATCGCTTGCAGCGACTCTCGTGGGCACGTGAGCATATCGGTTGGTCCCTAGATGAATGGAAAACTGTGGCCTGGTCCGATGAGTCACAATTTCAGTTGGTAAGAGCTGATGGTAGGGTTCGAGTGTGGCGCAGACCCCACGAAGCCATGAACCCAAACTGTCAGCAAGTCACTGTTCAAGCTGGTGGTGGCTCCGTAATGGTGTGGGCTGTTTTTTCATGGCATGGACTTGGTCCTCAGTGCGACTGGACCAACATTGACTGAAAATGCTTATGTTCAGCTACTTGGAGATCACTTGCAGCCATTCATGGACTTCATGTACCCAAACAACGATGGGATTTTTATGGATGACAATGCGCCATGTCACCGGGCTACAACTGTTCGCGATTGGTTTGAAGAACATTCTGAAGAATTCCAACGAATGATATGGCCACCTAGATCGCCCGACATGAATCCCATCGAGCATTTATGGGACATCATCGAGAGGTCTGTTCGTGCCCAAAATCCTGCACCATCAACGCTTTCACAATTATGGACGTCTATCGAGACAGCATGGCTGAATATTCCTGCAGAAGACTTCCAACGACTTGTTGAGTCCATGCCACGTCGAGTTGCTGCACTTCGACGGGCGAAAGGAGGGCCGACACGATATTAAGAGGTATCCCATGACTTTTGTCACTTCAGTGTATATTATAATAAGACTTCCTTCTAATTACTGGCAAGAGCGGCCTCTGTCTTGTTCAGGAAAAATAGACAATTGGCCCACATACAATCAGCCGGAGATTTTCTCCTACAATTTTATATGTTATACATAATGTTAGGAGAAAGAATTATTATTTTTTATCGAATTGTATCGAATAAGAAGATAATTTAATTTTACAAATGTAAGATTTAAAAAAAGAATGTTCCACACAAAAGCTTTGTTTGATCTATTTTGTGAATGGGAACATTCGAATGCATTCATTTCCTTTCGTTTCCATTGTGTGTGAAACAGGAGTGTTTCCTTCTCCTCAGCAATAGGATCCGCTCCTAACTGGAGAGGTTGTCCGAGGTGCCTTTATTTCTCCCTTGTATCCGAGTGCTACAAAAGGAAAAGGACCGGGAAATGCCACTTGAGCGTTGCAGAAAGGTGTTAGGCACTCAGTTGGTCGTCAAATAGACCACAAAGACAAAGAGGAATAGAGGGGATTTTTTGCCCTAAATAGAATTTTTTTTATTTACTACTTTATGGCAATAGAAATTTTTCTTATACTCTGCTTTTAAATTTTCTTCTACTGTGAAATATTGCATTCTTACACAGAATAGTGTGATATTTTAATTTTTTATTTTGTATAAATACAGTTTGTTTAGGGATTTACATCAGTTATATGGTTTGTTTGTTGATTACGTAGACTATACGGATTTTTGTGGATTTACATTGATTATACGTTTTCTTTGTGGATTTACATCAGTTATACATCAGTTTCTATGTGGTTTACATCAGTTTTTCCTTTGTGGATTTACATCACGGTTTCTTTGTGGTTTTACAAGATATTTCTTTTTGTTTAATCTTCTACTTTATGACAGTAGGAATTTTTCTTATAATCAGTTGATGAATTTTGTTGTACTGAGAAATATTGTTTTCTTACTCAGGATAGTGTGATGTTTTAATTTTTAATTTGGATAAATATCACACACGTATGTCTTCTACGGTTTATTCTTTATTTATATAAGTCTATGAACTTTGTGGTACTTATAAGTCTACGAACTTTTTGGTACATATAAGACTATGAACTTTGTGGTATATATAAGTCTATGACCCTGTGGTACATTTACGCCTATGTACTGTTTTGGTGCATATAAATCTATGAACTTGTGGTACATATAAGTCTATGAACTTTGGGGTACATATAAATCTATGAACTTTGGTAATTGTTTAAGCTCTGATGTCCATCTAGACATCGGAACTTGAACAATTTCTGTCTATTATTCTATTGTCTATCTATATCGTCTGTTTAATGTCTAGTTGGACATCGAATCTAGAACAATTTCCTTTCGTTTCCATTGTGTATGAAACAGGAGTGTTTCCTTCTCCTTAGCAATTGGATCCGCTACTAACTGGAGAGGTTGTCCATGAGGTGTCCAAGGTTTCCTTTATTTCTCCCCTGTATCCGAGTGGGAGAAAAGGGAAAAGGAGAGAGAAACGTCACTTAAGCGTAGCAGAAAGGTGTTAGGCACTTGGTTAGTCGTCAAATAGACCACAAGAACACGGAGATAGATGCGAGATTTTTTCTCTGTTCAAGAGATATTTTTTTTAATCTTTTGCTTTTTATTTTGATAATGGAATATAACTTTTTTAATAATTAATTGATGAATTTTCTTTGTGAAATATTGGTTTGTTATACAGGATCGTGGGAATTTTTAATTTTTAATTCGCATAAATATTACACACGTTTGTCTTTATAAAGTTCTTTGTGGTGCATTAGACATCGGATCTTGTTCAATTTCTTTATTTTTTAAGGTTACTTAATGTGAGGAATTTAGGCGCCTATGTATAGCAAATTATATTATGGTTTTGTTAAAAAATTTGATTGTGCTTCTTTGAAGCATATGAAATTGAACATGTATCTGTCATTTTTGTGACTTTGCGATGTAGATTGAATGCATTTGAAATTCATTCGCTATCGGTCATCTTTCTGATTTTTATATTAATATGACAGTTTGACATTATTGAAGCATTTTGGCAGCGTTAGCCTCCATATACCTCTAACTTGACGGCTCCTTTGGAGGTAAATGATAAGAGATATGGCTTGCTCAGCAAATGAAGTGCAAGAAAAAGCATATTAATATGTTATCCGTGCTATATATATATATATATATATATTTCTAGTGGTATTGTTTTTATAAGTTATCAGATAGAATTAAATAATTATGAATTTTTATATGATAGACAGAATTAAAGTTGTTTCGTATGTATAATACAAATTGAGGTTTAAATGAATAGATAGGATAATATAACAGCAATGTCTGGGTTGGGGCCTGATGGCCGAGTGACTAGCACTCTGGAGCTCGGTGTCACAGTTTCCGGGTTCAAATCCCGGCGATGCCATGAATGTTTCTAATGGTTCAGAATCTACTTTACACTGTAGGTCTCAGTCTAATATGACTGTTGGAGTACGGCTGACAACCCAAACACGTAAAAAGAAAACATCTCCTGTCACGAAATCTGCCAACAGGCAGACGGCTTTGGCCCAACTATGGGCCAGTTGCGATAATGAAAAATGTCTGAATTCTTTCTGCTTCCAAAAATCAACCGATTTAAGCCTTGAAATTGTAATTTGCGTGTCTTGTTGAATAACTCTTGGCGGATTCCTCAACAATGTGTGAACTTTTAAGTAAAGCTACTTCAATATGCCAACAGTTTAATTAAAACCATTAAAATGTGTGATTAAAATAAAATATTGGTTATTGGAAAATTTCCCGAGAAGTTTTTTTTTTTTTTCTAATGCAGCTGGCAAATAGACCGTAATTTTTTTACGCCATAATGGCTACACAGACGTTACTCAGTTTGCATTACCAGATGGGAAGGGGGGTGCGTGTAGCTTGAAGATAAACCACGGACGCGGAGGAACAATGCCCCAATTCCGAGAAGTATTTATTAATATGTGTGCAGTTAGGATATAAGTATCATTTATGGAAACGGAAGAAATTTTCAATCGGATATTTTAATATATCTTGGTCATTAACGTCTCTTAGTCACATTTTCCACTGAAACATTTATTTTTCAAAATAATTCATGAACCGAAAAAGGCCTTGTCCATTTCACCATTAAATTCTACATACTAATAGTGTATCTCCCCTATAAAGGCAAGCAATGTAGTGCAATCTAATGAATGTAAAATGAAATCATATATAATTTCATATTTTTGAAATTTTACATACATTCCCATCTAATTATAAAGGAATCACGCACGATTAAATCAACAAGGACATACATTGAAACAAATTTTAATTGCACAATTGCATGCATTTAGGAAATAATAGCGTAAAAGGAAATTCCCCACGGTAAATTTCAATTTCTTAATATAAAATTCAATTAAAATAACTGTCTAATACAATGAATACAATATCTATTGGACGAATGCAATTTTGTTCCTATTTCCTGATATTTTAATTTAATGTTCAAATCTAACAGAAACTAATTAAACTAACACAAGTAAAGAGATTAGATATTCTGAAAACAGATGCGCTAACTCAATTAAAACGCTAATATATTCGTCGTTTGAAGATTTAATTGAAGAAAATGCAAAAGCAAACTTGCGTAATTTTCGAGTAATAAAATTTCAGAGTTTTAATTGCATTAATACTGATTCCAATTAAAATTTGTAATGGAAAGCATAATTAATCATTGCATTCTTTTTAAAAACCTATCTGTTTAAGGTCTTAAACATAGAAAAAAAGTTTTCGTCCAATTAGTACACTTTGCGGCCTGGAATATTCATGAAATATCATGATTAAAAAAACTAATGATTGTATGAAAGATGTAAAGAATAAAGAACATGTTCGTTTGTAAGTGATATATTAATTAAAATATTGCATCTTCATTAGGAAGAACTTAATTGTGAAATAAAGCAATGTCATAGGGATATTTTTATTAATGATATTTTCGAAATTAATGGTATGTCTAACAGTAATTAATGATATATCTGTATATTTTTGCATTAATAGTCATTAGATTTGATATCTATGAAAAGTGGAGAATACAAAGGGAAATGTAGGGCTTCATTCAAGAAATTAAAGTTCAGATGCATTTGATCTTATGAATATTGTTACATAAATATTATTATTATTATACATTATTTGTTTATATTGAGTAATATCAAATATACAATAGCAGTTAACGCTAATTAGGCAAGTGACAAACCGTTATTTTTAGACTTATTTCTTGCTTTTTTTTTCAAAACATTTTACAACTATGTAGGTACTAGTATTTTTTTATTACATAAATTTCATTAATTTAGACAATAATAAAGCGAACCTAACCATGATAAAATGTTATGCCAAATCGCACGTTATTACGCAGTTTAACATGGTATAATTTATTCAACGAAGAGGATTAAAGATATTTTTTTCCTCTTTTAAATGACAATTTAGTTCATGCGATGCATATCATTTAATGCATAATTCACACCCTATAATGCATACAACTGAATGAATAATTCACCTCATACAATGCATGCATACGAATGGACTATCCATATCATACGATGTATACAAATGGACTATTCACATCATACTATGCATGCAGATGAATTGACTATTTACATAATACAATGTATACTATTGAACGTGAATTCACATCCTGCAAGGCATAAAGCTGTAAGGACAATTTACATCATACAATACATACAGGTGAATTAAAAAACCACATCATACAACGCATATAGATGAATAATTCCCATGCTATAATGCATACAACTGATTGGACAATTCACATTCTACAATGCATACAATTGAATGAACAATACTTAGCCTCATCAAATTTTTAAAGATTAATATGATTCACATAGTGAAATGCTTTTATTAAGAATTAAATGTGGTGAACACTATGAATTATGAAAAGAATTAATTCGTATATAAATTCAATAAATAAAATAGCCCAATATTATATATAAAAAAAGGTATATTTAATTCGCCTGAACACGTATATATTTGTGGATTTACTGTTTTTACTTTCAAATCTCTCACATTTTCTTTCTCTTTTCTTTGAAAGGTTTAATAGTAGTACAGTTGTCCTACTATGTTGCTTAACATAGTAAAATAGTAAAAGTTCTATTCCCGCTGATTATGAGTGCATCTATACCTCTTTTGAAAAACAAAATATTAGGTTACAATAGTGATAAAAAGGTAGATACATTCATGGTAGTGTCTGGCTTATTCTGACAGTCGGTCTACCTAGTTAAAGATTTTCAGTTTCTTATCGTTTCCCATACAAATATATGGCAGTTAGGTATGGATGTTTTCACGGAAATTATACTTTTCTGTCCTACGGTGGATGCAATATAACAAAACATTAATTTCTGCACCCTAAAAAAATATTTGGAATGTTTGATATTTAGAAATAAGGTCATTCCTTATTTCTAAAGAATAGACTACTAGAATAGTTTTTTTTCTCTTTTAATACAGATGGCAAACACTGAGACACTTGGTCTTCGATGCCTTAAGGCAAGCTCTGCACAAACGTTACTCACTTTGCATTACCCAGGGGGCGCGTGTAACTTGAAGATAAGCCATGGACGCGGAGTAACAATGCCCCCGCAACGCTCTACGATCCTATTAGACCGGGACCTACAGTTTAAAGTGGATTCCGAACCACTACAACATCCATGGCACCGCCGGGACTCGAACCCGAAACCTGTGGTATCGAGCGCCAGAGTGCTAGCCACTCGGCCATGCAGGCCCCACTACTAGAATAGTAGATTAATAGATTCAGCAGAATGCAACCAGGGAGAATGAAACTCAGGGTTAGAATCAGAATGCAACCATGGAGAATGCAACTGAGGGATACAATCAATATGCAACCAGAGAGAATACAACTACTCAGAATGCAACCAGGGAGAACTTAATCACTCCTCTACATTTATAAATGAACACCACTTACGAAGGACACTTGGGGTTCACACCCTCTTCCTGAAATTCAAGAGAAAAACATTTTGGACATTGGGTTTATTTTCCCTATCCCTGACACATATTCTGTTTAGTTTGGCTTATCAGAACAGCCAAAATTCTTCCTTGGAAGAATTCAGGTTGGAATTTCTGGTTGGTTCTTCTAGTTTCAAGAATTCTTGAAACTGGAAGCCCAACATGCTATATTTGAGGTCATTCCATCCTATCACAGAATAACAATGCATATGCTACAATTTCCCATATTAGTGATGAAGAACAAAAACCAACAATAATGAGAAACGTTTTATACATGCTATAATTCTCAGTAAATTTATGTGCTAAATTTTAATATATAATTCAAATGTACTTTAATGAAATTTTGGTAAATTCCATTAAAACCTGGTTTCATATTCTTACTCCATTTTATTACCCATCTGCTTTAGTTATCTAATGCAATCTATTGAATTCATGAATCGAAATAAATTTCTCTGATTATACATCGTTGCTGCCGAATAATTTATAAGATAGGAAAATAATTTTATTCTTTATAATACCTTCAAGAAGATGCATATAATTTCATCAAAGAATCCATACAATCGTGAAGAAAATCCGTTGCTGAAACTACAAAAATACGAAAATCGGATCAACAAAACTAGTTGGAACTTCATCTGAAGATTATTTACATCTGTATAACGAAGATCTGTAATCCTATCTCGAGACAGGAGGGAAAACAGAGAAAGAAGATGTACCAGCGAACACTTTTCATGCACAGAACTTTGCCTTTGTCTGTTTGTCGATGAATAATTCATGGGTTTTTATGTGCTTCAGGTTCGGATTATGGTTTGGTGTGTGTCAATGCTTTATCTTCCAGTTCAGCTTGGTATGGTTGTAAAATTTTTCGGAGACAAAGATTCGTCATAGGATATATGGCATGAATGTTTTCGTTTTATTTTCAGTTTGATCATATAAATGGCTTTTCAAGTACTGTTTTCAAAAGAGTTGGTTGTGAAATCTTGTTCAACGAAATTGGAAAAGGGACTTGATTTCGAAAGTTCTTATCCTTTTCTCGTTTCCATTATCTCTTTTAAGAAGATTAAAAACACAAAACAAAAATCCAATTATTCTCAAAAAATGAAATAAATTAAAGTGTTTGTAAAAACAAAAACAGTTCTTTAGTGTTTGGACCATTGTATTCCATAGCTTATTAAAATTAATGTCCAGCCTTTCTGTAATTATTTAAACGATTTTATTTAGGATATCTCTCCCTAAAAACATGATTAGCAAGAGTTATAATGGGTCAATTTATTAGATGTTATTAATTGTGTTGTGTTAAATAAAACTAATAAATAATTCATTGGTTTTTATGTGCTGTAGGTTTGGATTATGGTTTGCAGTGTGTCAATGGTATATCTTCCAGTTCAGCTTAGAATGGTTGTAAAATTGATCGGAGACAAAGATTCGTCATAAGATGTATGGTACGAATGCTTACGTTTTATTTTTAGTTTCATCTTATAAATGGCTTTTCAAATACTGTTTCCAAAAGAGTTGGTTGTGAAACCTTATCCAACGAAATTGGAAAAGGAAACTTGATTTCGAAAGTTCTTATCCTTTTATCTTTTAAGAAGATTAAAAAAAAGCCCAAATATCAAATTATTCTGAATAAATGAAATTAATTTTATTTCATTTATTCAGAATAATTTGATATTTGTGCTGGTGTGATTTAATATGGTGTTTATAAAAATAAATTTAGCTCTTCCGTGTCTGGAAAATTGTTCTCTTTTACATACTAAAATTAATGTCCAGCCTGTCTGTAATTATTTAAAAGGTTTTTATTTAGAATGCCTTTAGGAAAAAATGCTGCGTTTTTGTCATTCGATTATTTATACATAATTATATATAATTAACTGATGTAAGTGAGAATGCTTTTAGTGCAATAATGCCCAATTAAAAATATAATGTTTTGTTTTGTAGAGTCATTTTATGTTATTTTTCTGTGTCTGATCACATAAACTTGATGAGCCAGAATTATAATGGGTCATTTTATTAGATGCTTTTAATAGCGTCATATTAAAAAAAAATAATTAATTATTCACGGGATTTTATGTGCTTCAGGTTTGTATTATGGTTTGGTATGTGTCAATGCTTTATCTTCCAGTTCAGCTTGGTATGGTTGTAAAATTGATGGGTGACAAAGTTTCGTTACAGGATGTATGGTGTCAATGTTTCGTTTTAGTTTTAGTTTGATCATATAAATAGATTTTCAAGTACTGTTTTCAGAAGAATTGGTTGTGAAACCTCATTCAAAGAAATTGGAAAAGGATTCTTTCCATTGGAAAAGGATTGGAAAATTTCTTATCCTTTTCTCATTTCAATAGTCTCTTTTAAGAAGATTAAACAAAAAGCATAAAAATCCAATAATTCTGAATAAATGAAAAAAAAAATTAAACTATTTATAAAAACAAGTTTAGGTCTTTAATGTTTGGACAATTGTTCTCTATTACATACTAAAATTAATGTCCAGCCTGTCTGTAACTATTTAAAAGGTTTTATTTAATATGACTTTGGGAAAAAATGTTTTTTTTTGTTAGTGCATAATTAAATAATGATATTTAATTAAGTAATGTAAGAAGAAGTGTTTTTAGTGCAATAATGCACAATTAAAATTATGATGTTTGGTTTTGTCGAGTCATTTTATGGTATTTTTCTGTGTATGACTACAAAACATGATTAGCAAGAATTATATTGGTCGTTTTATTAGATGTTATTAATAGTGCCGTGTTAAATGAAATTAATTAATAGTTCATGGGTATTTATGTGTTTCAGGTTTGGATTATGGTTTGATGTGTGTCAATGCTTTATCTTCCATTTTAGCTTGGTATGGTTGTAAAATTGAAGGAAGACAAAGATTCGTCATGGGATCTATGGCACGAATGTTTTCGTTTTACTTTTAGTTTGATCATATGCATGACTTTTCAACTACTGTTTTCAAAAGAGATTGTATTCAACGAAATTGGAAAAGAAAACTAGATTTCGAGATTTCTTACCCTTTTCACGTTCCAATGGTCACTTTTTAGAACATTAAAAAAAAAGTACAAAAATCCAATTATTCTGAATAAATGAAATAAATTAAAGTGTTTAGAAAAACAAATACAGCTCTTGAGTGTTTGAACAATTGTTCTCTATTATACACTGAAATTAATTTATATCCTGTCTGTAATTATTTAAAAGGCTTTATTTAGGATGTCTTGAGAAATGTTGCTTTTTTGTCACTAGCGTGTATATACATAATTATATTTATTAATTAATGTAAGTGAAATTGCTTTTAGTGCAATGATGCATAATTAAAAATATGATGTTTGGTTTGCAGAGTCATTTTATGGTAGTTTTGTGTGTAGGAATATAAAAACATTATTATCAAGAATTATAATGGGTTATTTTATTGAATGATATTAATAGTGTCAAGTTTAATAATACTAGTTAAAACAGATAAAAAAAGTTTAAAAAATAAATCTTATTTATGAAAACATTTTACAGGCAATTTCAAATATACTTTAACTCATGATATACATAATTATATTTAGTGGAAAAAAATGCGCGTAACTTCATAGTTCGAAGTTGAAAGCGCAAAAATTTTATTTTTTAATTACTTGAAATAATATTATTAAACCAACGTCAGTAGAAATATTTCAAAGCTTTACTAAAGCTGCCTGATAGCCAATTGGGGACATGATGACCGAGTGACTAGCTCTCCGGTGCTCGGTGTCACATGCTGCGTGTTCTAGTTCCAGTGGTGCCATGGATGTTTGTAGTGATTAGGAATCCATATTATATCTAATATAGGCTGACAATCCTATCCCGTAAATAAAAAATAAAAACATCTCCTATCTCGAAAAGCCTATTCAGCCATTGCCACAATGAAGAAGATGGCCAATTGGCTAAAACTCTGCCATTTGGTGCTTGCTCTGTCCTTTAGTTAGAATCCTGGTGGTGGCATGGATAGTTGTTAGTTGTTCGGAATGCATATCAAACTGTTGATCTCGGTCTAATTATCCTACAGAGTGGAAAAAAGATGACCGTATAACCACCAAGTAAATCGAACCGTTATTGAAAGGGAATAAGCTATAACTCTAACAACTTTTTTTATTCTGGCGGACTCAGACTATATAGCACCGACAAAATATAAATAAAACTTATTTTTATATCTAGCAGATGATCACTCTCTTATTTATATAATATTTTCCTATTAATCATAACACTACTAATGTGTCCAAAAAGTAAGACCAGCCAAGAGCCCAAAAAGTAAGTCCACCAACAAATTAAAAGAAAGAGTTGCCACCTTACACATTTAACATTTCCATATGCATAACAGATACAGAAGTTTAAGGTTCTTCTTCACATCTCGAATTTCGAGCCTATTTCATTTTTTTTTCTAATTCAGCTGGCAAACACTTAGACAACTTGGTCGCTTAAGGCAATCGCTGCACAGACGTTACTCACTTTTGCATTACCCAGGGGGCGCGTGTAACTTGAAGATAAGCCCCGGACGTGGAGTCGCAATGCCACCGCAACGCTCTACGATCCTATTAGACCGGGTCCTACGGTTTAAAGTGGATTCCGAACCACTACAAACATCCATAGCACCGCCGGGACTCGAACCCGAGACCTGTGGTACCGAGCGCCAGAGCGCTAGCCACTCGGCCATTCAGGCCCGAACCTATTTCTTAAATAGGAAGTTTTGACTACTTATTCAATCCATTCCAATTTATCGAAGGTTTGCAGTATAATTTATTTCATAAAGTTTTGTTACTTAAATAATTAAATTGAAAATTCATCAAAGAACCAAAACATTATTTCGACAAACACAATGGAGATTTTTTTCTGTAGATTATTTACACCTGTATAAAGCATACCTAACCATACACTGTAACACGGGGCAAACAGTAGAAGAATAGACGAGCAATAGAAGATATTTATGCTTCACGTTCGAATTTTGAGCCTATTTTTTAAATCGAAAGTTTTGAGATCCATTCCAATTTATCGAATGCACGTAGAATAATTTCTTCCAAATTGTTTTGTTACTTAAATAAAGAAACTGAAAATTCATCAAAGATTGTATCCTACCTATTGAACATGCCGATATGGTGAACAGAAACAGAAGTTTGCGATTCAAGTTTCGAACCAATTTCTTAAATCGAACGTTTTGGATACTTATTCTTTCCACCTTAATTCATCGAAGGTATGCAGAATAATTTATTTCAAACAGTTTTGTTACTCAAATAAAATAACTGAAAATTCATCTTAAGAATCACAACATTAGTTTGACAAACACAATGGAACTTTTTTCTGTAGATTATTTACACCTGTATAAAGCATACCTGTAATCATACATTGGGACACGAGACAAACAGTGGAAGAATATACGACAGCGGGCACTTTTCTTGTACGGAGCTCTGCTCTGGATGTTTGTCCATGAATAATTCATCGGTTTCTATGTGCTTAGCTGCAGGTTCAAGTTACCGCTGAGCTTCAATGTTTTCTCTTCTAATACGGCGAGCTTTGCTGGGAAATTTATCAAAGACAAAAGTTCTCTATAGGATTTAAGTTTAAAAGCTCCGCGTTTTGTTTTTATTCTTCTTTTTTTTTTTTTTGGTAGGCTGGATCACGTAAATGGTCTTTGAAGTGTTGCAGCCAGAAGTGTTTGACTTTGAATACTTTTAAGAAAGTTAGAATTGAGTTCCATTGAGTCTTTTTATTGGTTAGTAACATTTGTTTTCGCATCTTTTACTATTATTTAGACCAAAATATTTATGAATTCTTTTCAAAACCATTTAAAATGAATTGCCATGATAATTAATTGCCATAATAAAATTAATCTGAATAGTTAATAGAACCGTTCTTGTTTTGTTGAAAGAGTGGCTCTCATGTCATCTCTTGATCTTCTTAGATTTGGGTTTGAATTTTCTACCCACAACTTCAAATGATATGTTGATATTTTAAGAGCGAGCTCCAGAGGTTAATTTTAAATGTTCGAAATGCATACTATATATTTAAATTCTGTTTAATATTTCATTTGTAACGAAGTATTAAGTATTGATGCAAAGGCAGACCACCTAGCAAACGCTTCCCATGTTCAATCTACTCTTCTTCTTCTTCAATGGCTTAACAGAGCCGTGGTGAGCCACGTCCGTCTGTCTACTGGAAGATTCTGAAACGTGAGATGTATATTTTGACGGGATTGGGTTGTCAGCCTTAGGCACGACGCTCCACAATCATATTAGAGTAGGACCTACTGTTTAAAGTGGACTCCGAACCACTACAAACATCCATGGCACCCCCGGAACTCGTACCAGAAAACTGTCACCGAGTGCCAAGTTAGACAGATAGTTCCCAACTTATACGACATGAAATTTCAGTTAATTATTACTTTATTATTATTTATAATATCCTTCTTGAAATGCTTTATTTTTGACTGAGTTGTTATCAGACATTGTACCACAGATATTGCACATTGACGACAGACGGAAAGAGTTGTTGACATTCTTACGTTGTCAGAGATCCAACGTTCTGATAATCTTCTTCATCTTATGTTTTGAGTCTAAATTAAAGTCTACGCGTATTAGAATAAAAATGACATGTTCTATCATATTCTAGACCAGACAATGTTTTTTTATCTTAGTTTAACAGGCAGGCTGAAAAGTTCGTAGACTGACACTTAGATGACGCTTCTCGTATTAAATCCATATGATTTTTAGTCAGAAAAAAAAAACTTACACGTTCAAAAGACACGTGTATAAATTTGACAGCTGTTGCCCTATTATTATGTGAGTTATAGCATTTTTAGTGTCCATCACGTGCAGTCCACTCCGCTGACTGTCGATTGGACTCCGGTGTGAAATGACGGAGCCATGTTTCATCTATTGTCACCTATCGACGCAAAAATTCGGGTTTATTACGATTTAACAGCTCCAAACACTGCTTAGAATCATCCATTCGTTGTTGTTTTTGGTCGATTGTGAGCTCGCGCGGCACCCATTTTGAACAGAGCGTTCGCATATCCAAATATTCATTCACGATATGTCCAACACGTTCCTTTGATATCTTTAGGGTCTCAGCTATCTCCATCAACTTCACTTTACGGTTATCAGAAACTATTTTGTGGACTTTTTTGATGTTTTCGTCGTGTTTGGGGCGTCCACTGCGTGCATCGTCCTCGGTGCTCATTTCGCTTCGTTTAAATTTTGCAAACCACTTCTCTGCGGTTGATTTTCCTGGTGAAAAGTCCAAATAATGTTTATCAAGCCAAGCCTTGACTTCAATAGTATCTTTTTCGCCAAAAAGCAATTCTTTATTAACACACGAAATTCATTTTTATCCATTTTTTCAAACTAACAAAATTTCCTTTACTAAAAATGCTGTAACTCACAAACTATTAGTTCAACAGCTGTCAAATTTATACACGTGTCTTTTGAAGGTTAGGGCTAACTAGAAATTATATGGATTTAATACTACTACCGCCACCTATGTGTCAGCCTATGAACATTTCAGTCAGCCTGTTAATTCTGTAATCCGCTAAATATAATTTACTAACATTGAATAGTCTCCTTTTGTGTAGGGGACTACTAAAACACTATTTATTAAATACTGTTCTTTTTTTCAAAAATTCTCCCTAAAATATTTCAAACATGTTAATGTTATTTTCAATTTGTCAGCAAAAGGAAAGATAAGGATTCATAATAAGATAAAATATTTGTTCAAATTTTATACTTCATCAGATTGAATTAATTTAGTAAATTAAAATGACACTCCACACAAGAGCGCAAGAGCAATGCGTATTTCTAATGAGCATACGCTGTCGCGTCATGCTAAGTATAACATTTTAATCGTAGTCATTTTAATCATTTTTCATCGTAGTATGTGGGAATTATGAAATATTTGATCTAGTAAATTAAAAAGTGACATTTCAAATCATTGAGAGTTTTATTTGTGTTTTAACTCACTTAGAATTATGTGAGAAAAAGAGGGTTCAAGATATTTTTATATCTGAAAAATAAGTTTAATTATATTTAACTGGATTAAACAAATTGAAATCTAAAAAAAAATTAAACATGAAATGTAACACACAATATGTTTATAATACAGAAATCAGGTTTTATTATTATGCTCAAAGTTGATAAAAATATATAATTAAATATTTTTGAAAACAATAATATATAATTGATTCATTTTTTTTCTGCAAATTGACTGATTTCTCAAATTAGTTTTCATTTTTTTTTCTATCTTATGTAGAAAAATAACGTGGTTTATTTCGTTGCATAAGATTATTAGAAATGGTATTAATATTATGATTAATGATTATGTATTTAAAAGAAAACATTTTTTATTTGCTTTATAGAAAATGAATTAATTTTGTAAATTAAACTGTTCAGATAATTTTGGTTGTTTTATGTTTGCATTAAAGAGTTTTAAAGTTTTAATTCATTTGTTTATTTTTACTTTACGGTTTTTTTCTGAATATATTTATGTTTATAAAAAATAAAGAAAAATATATTTTGAAGTTATGTAATTCGGGGAAAAAAATAACTTTCTAGAGATATACAGTTAAAATATTTTAAGGAATATTTACATTTATTAGAAATATTTTAAATCCTCCTTTCAGAATATTTTAAAGCATTAAAACAATCTTTGTTTAAATTGAGGAAACTTTACACTTTTTTATGGATATTATGTTTGTGCAAAATTTCATTAGTTTATTTTAAGTTTTCCAATACTTATTATGAATGATTTCGATGAGTTTTTGTTTTTTTCCGAATTTTAAAATAATAATAATATTTCATTAAGAGAATTTGACAATTTAAAAGAACTACATAGTTATTATTACTATATACTATTACTAGAGAGTATTATAGATATATTATTATAGATATACTATTTACTATTATAGAGCTATATGCTGATATTCTTGTAACATATTCTTGTAACTTATTCTTGCTTGATATTCTTGAAGTTAAAATAAATAATATAAAGCAAAATTGATAAAAAAATGAAGAAAAAAAAATCTTTATTTTATTATTTTTTATTTATATTCCATTTTGCATCTTGAAATAGTGTAACTGTGTGAAATCTATTCTTTCCTACTTGGAATCTGTATAAAAAAAGAAGAAGAAAAATAAACAAAATAAACATAAAACATAAAATAAATAAAACAGTAAAATAAACAAAAAAATTATTAATTAAAATAAATAAAACATAATATACATATTATGCGTAAATAAAAGAAAAAATAAAGGAAACCAAATGTATTAATGATGAAATGACTAGACAAACTTATATTAAAAATACTTACTGTAAGAATGATATATAAGTGTAAAAAAATCACAAGATTGTTATAAAAATAAAATAAATTACTAGTGATGGCACATTATGTTTATTAGCCTTGGCTTAAGATTATGAATATGTTGAAATTCAACCTTATAATATTTATAATTCATTTTAAAATAAATAAATTAATTAACACATTATGAATATTTTTTTAAATGTGTTGAAGAAATGTGTAAAATTCAAATTCATGGAGCTCTTACTTGTTAAATAGTTCGCAATAACAAACAAAATGAAATGTAAAATTTATGAAATCAGGTAATTACAGTAAATAATTGAATATTTATTTGAATTATATATTGTAAAAAAAATTATCATTTTAGCAATTAAATATAATAAAAATAATTCAAAAATTCTAAATTTCATATTATTCGTACAAATGATATATAAAGAGTAAAAAAATGCTACCTTAAGTTTAGAAGAGTAAAAAATTTTACATATATCGCACATATAATTTTAAATTCTTTAATTCTTTTGGCATTTAAAAATATTATTGGTCGTTGCTTATCAGTTGCAGTTTATTATAAAATAATTGATGTTTAATATATTGCAGATTAGTGATAGTTATGCATTTATTTACCTGTAACATTTGATAACTGACATCAATATAAGATCAAGCCCGTTCTCCTAACAAACGTTAGACAATATAAAGTTTGGCACGTGCTACTACAGGATTGTCAGTCAATATAAAATCTATAACGTATTACTTTTGAGCAGTGTGACAATGTAAGATTAAAAACGTATTGTTACCGAAACATTAGAAAATATGCAATCAGGAACGTACTACGGTAGTTATGTGATCTACTACATATTTTTTTATCTGTAGCATGCATATCTGACATAAATATTTCAACCACGTTCTACTAACAATATGTTAGATATTATAAGATCTGGAATGCACTACTACCTAGTCGTCAGACAATATAAGATCAATAGCGAATTACTTTCGATCCTTTTGACAATGTAAAATAAAGAACATATACTACCTGTATTTAGACAATGCAAGGCCAGTTAAATACTTCTACGGAGTTTTAAAATAATAGAAGATTAAGCACATTTTACTGTCAAGCCGTTTGACTATGTATGGTAAAGAACATATCGTTAATGACACATTAGACATTATAAGATCAGAAACGTATTATTATCTAGTCGTCAGACAATATAAGATTAATAACTTATTATTGAGCCATTTGGCAGTGTAAGATAAAGAACATTTTATTACAGACACGTTAGACATTATTAGATCAGGAACGCACTACTCACTAGTCATCAAACAATATACGATGAATAATGTATTAATTGCGAGCCTTTTGACTGTGTAAGAATGACTCATTAGGCAATACAAGGTCTGACACACACTACTATGGAGTTGTAAGACAACATAAGGTCATAAGGCATATATTACTGACGAGCTGTTTAGACAACACTGTTAATGACACATTAT
>BPLQ01002127.1:0-44346 GCA_021605075.1 Caerostris darwini | reverse complement strand
CTTTCGAAGAACTCACAACAATAATGACTGAGCTCGAATGGTAATGTGAACAACAGACCGATAACATATGGAAACGAATGAGTTGGGTGAGCCACGTTGTCTCACCTTCCCCCTGTTCTTACTTCCAGGGACGTGATAACAGCCTTCCTGAACATTTCACTAGAGATTTTCAATAAAGTTGTTGATAGAAGACTTTGACCAGACGTAAATTATATCAGTCCAGACTTTTAAAACAGCTGTGGACTAGGAGTGGAAGATCAATATCTTTTGCAACTGAGAACTGCTCACAATTTTTACTAATCCTTCGTCAGACGGAACCTTAAGTCCGGAGACATTGTTCTTGTGGAAGGACCTAAGGAGTTTAAGCTCCTCTGGGATATGGGAGTGGTTGAAAAAGTGATCGTAGGAAGAGACGGCCATGTACGAGCATGCATTGTTCGCACGCCCAAAGGACAATTAAGAAGAGCCGTGCAATTATTATATCCTTTTGAAATTTAACTCAGATATTTGAACTTTTTTATAGAATTGAACTTTTATTAGAACTTTAATTTTTTGAATTTAGAACTTTAATGTTTGATTTCTTTGCATTTATTAGTCTAGAATTTTGTATTTTTCATTTCATTTCATGTTATGATGATTATTATGATTTCATTAATGATGTTATATTATGTGTTGTTTATAATGTGTTAATAATGTGTAAATTTAATGTGCAATTGTGTGTACCCTTTAACAAGAGTACAGGTGGGGAGTATGTGGAAACAAGATGAATGAATGATCGTTAGAGGGCGCTGCGACGCCAAGTTAATTGGTCGAAAGAAGTGCGAGTTTGAGAGAGTGCTTGGATAGCAAGAGAGAGAGAGACGTAATTTTAGAAGAGTGAGAGGCATTAGAGATTAGAATGTGTGGTATTATTATCAATTTGTAAATATTGTACAAAGTTTTAAATATTCCTAGTATGTGTAATAAAATAGTCAATAATTAATTCAAGAGAAAGTTGATTTATTTGAACCACCGACAACTTAAACATTTGTGAACAACTAAACGAACCCGTACGTTGGCGAATTCATTTCTTCTTCAGTGTTTTCGTCAACTTGTTTTGACTTTCAGATAAAATTGTCTTTGATCTCACACGACGATATTTTAAAGCCATTTTGCTGTTATTTTTCTTTTGAATTATTTTTTTGTACTAAATTATTTAATAAATATTCTTTTATTTTGTGAATAATTACTATGTATAAATTAGCTCGTTAAATAAATTTTAAAAAATTAATGATTTCAGTAAAAATGCCCAAAAATTGCAAGTGATCATGGCTACAAAAAATACCACTCCTCAAAACAATATCCATATATTTTATTGGTAGAAACGTTACACAATGTCAAAAAGTTTTATATCTTTGTTATTTTTTTTTCATTCGGTAAGGAGATAATTTAAATGAAGTCAATAAAATATTATCTGTTCAAAAACATTTCAGCGACTTTCCCTTTCGCCGATCCCCAAAAATCTGATTCAGAACCCTTCAAATTGATGGAATTCCTGATTCTAAATCGATAGCTATAAGGCTATATCGATAGCTATAAGGCTATATCGAAACGCTGTATATATACTATTGACCACTGGTATCAGGATGGGTTATTAGTACTGTTTATTTTGAATCTTTTCTAGAAAAAATATTGCATAGAAAAAATATTTATTTTGAAAAAACAACAATAACGACTTGTGACAACGCTTTTATGGTTATAAAACATTAACCTGGGATAAGTGATCAGGAAACATTTCTTGATATATGTACGATATTTTACAAGTTGCACCCATTATTATGAAAAAGTTACTAATTAATTATATAATATTCTTCATATTTTAACTTAGGTGATTTTCTCAGTCAGTTAAAGTTCAGATTGATTAAAGAAATTTAATTATCACTCAAAATTTCAATATGTTTCTTTGATTTGTCAATCTACTGTCAATTTTTGCTTACTTTGGGCTAATTAGACCGAAATATACAGTTTAAAAGGGATTCCGAACCACTCCCAAACATCTATGCCACTGCCGGGATTCCAACCTGAAGCCTGAGTCACCGAAGTCCACAGCCCAACCAGTTAGCCATCAAACCGCTTGTGCTTGTTTAATGCATCTTTTTGATAAATGTAACGGCCAATAACAACAACAAATTTCAAGGAATGGCTACTTGATATTATTCCAGTTTAAAAACAATTCCATTTTTTTTCTATTTCGGTATGGCAAATATAACATCCGATACATGCCAATATGTGTACACCGGTATTCGTACCGGTGTACATTTTCTTAAAATGCATTAGAGATTCAATGCATTCTACTGGATTGATCATTTATTACTAAACAAACAAGTAAATTCCTCTGCAACAGTGTTCTTTTTGAGTAAGCACGGTTATTTATATATATAAAAAGAAAATCGAGTAATGTCGAAACAAAAAATATTGCTTTTGAAAAATGTTGCCAGCAGATAAATGAAAAAAAAAAGAAATTTCAGTTCAAATAACAGAAAGGAATAAAAAAATGATTCTTTTAGAATTCGAATCGAAATCAATGAATGGCTGTTCGGAAGAATATTTTTTTGAAGCAATGGAATACCAACGAATAAGAAAAGAACGTTTTCCTTGATTGAAACTTTCCATTCTCAGTTTTTTTAATTTAAAAATTTCTTTCATAAAAATGCAATTCGGGAACTCAGGTATTTTTTCGAACTTCGTTCAGTCTTTCAAAAATCTTTCATTAATTCTCCCCAAGTTGTTCTTTCCTGAAGATTGAAGTGAAATGAAATGCGAATCAAAAAAAGTTTGATGAATATCGTTTGGTAAAAAAAATATATTTTTTTTTAACTGCGTATTTAATGCTGAGTTAAATTACACAGAATCTAAATTCGAAGAGAAATATTGATAAGTCTAATATATCTTTTTTCCAATTTTTTTTTTTATTTTTTAATTCTTCGACGACAATTTTTGAGTTACAAAACCGCTTATGAATCCGATTCCTTTATACTTATTAATCTTTCAGGATCCATTGTTCGAAACTGTAATGATTATGTTTTCTGCAAATGTGGAATTCTTATTATCTCGATATTTTTTTAAACTTTTTTTTTTTTGATTACGAGATGATGTAATATTCTATTTTTAAAGTAAAACAAAATTAAAAAGTGAAAAGAACTACTTTCTTTTTATTAAAAAAAGTAAAAAATTAAGTATCTCTTGTAAATAGATCAGTTAGAAGTTAAAATAAGTTTTGTTTCATTTATTACAGGATTTTTGTTTTCATTTTTTTAATGAAATTTGAAAGCTCGTTTAAGAAATGGAAATGGAGATTTTTTTATGAAAATGTTTGTGAAATTTAAGCATTAGTAATATCTTTTTCTCTTCTATTTTCTAATTGATTAAAACATACCACAAATAAAAACATAGCTTTATTTTATGAGAAAAATAAGAACGAATTTATTTGATTATTTCTGGTAAGAAAATAACGCTGATATTTTTCGCTAGAGCTATGAATTATCATTAGAGTTGCAAAAAATATTATAAAGCATTTTAGAAAGTAGATATTTTTTTCCACATATGTTCAATACGAAATTTTTTCTTTTAAATAAGTATGAGACTTATCTATTGATGAAAGAAGATATTCTTCTTTTTTCCGATTCCTCGGTATCCTTTTGGAAAGTTAAAACAATCATAAAAGAATGTTAAATATGTGTAGAAATATATTTCGCCCGACTCTAGAGTATTCGGACTGAGGTTCAATGAGGCCATTGTTGACACCAAAACGGGCATCTCAATGCACTAACCAGTTCGTCTTGGATGGCCTGGAGAATTTCCGGTTTGTGCGGTTTTCAAAAAATATATCTTTTTTGTGTATTTGTACTCAGCTTTTCAGTTAATTGATTAAATTTTTAAAGTTCAAAAAAACTCTCAGTAATTTATTTAAATTATGTGTTTGGATTATTTTTTTGTATATTTTTATGGGTTTCACATATTATTTAATAAAACGTTAAAAAATTTTTTTCCTTTGAATATTAAATAGCATGTTCTAGATCACATTAAAAATCAGACAATAACAGCAATATCCGATACATGCCAACTAATTCTTTTTTGAAAAAGAAAATATACAATTCGGTTTTTCATACACATTATAAAGAAAATTGCCATTGTTTCCATCCAGATAAATGTAACAGCCAATAACAACAAGATGTTTCAAGAAAGCTTTTTGCTTCTTTTTTATCTATTTCGTTTGTGCCGGTGTACATTTTCTTGAAATGCATTAGAGTTCTAATGCACTGATCCTCTTCTGCTAAAAAAACAATTAAATTCCTCTGCAACAATGTTCTTTTTGAGTAAGTGAGGGTTATTTATATAGATAAAAAATTCGAGTAATGCCGAAACAAAAAATATGGCTTTTGAAAAATGTTGTTAGCAGATGAATGAAACAAACAACAAAGAAATGTTCAGTTCAATAACAGAAACATATAAAAAAAAATAATTCTTTTAGAATGGGAACTGAAATCAATGAATGGCTGTTCAAAAGAATATATTTTATGCAATGGAATATCAACGAATAAAATAAAAAGAACATTTTCCGTGATTGAAACTTTCCATTCTCGGTTCTTTTAATTTAAAAATTTCTTTTCATAAAAATGTAATTCGTGAACTCAGGTATTTTTTCGAACTTAGTTCAGACTCTCAAAAATTTTTCATTAATTCTCCCCAAGTTGTTCTTTCCCGAATATTGAAGTGAAATGAAATGCGAATCAAAAAACAGTTTAATGAATATTGTTTGGTAACAAAAAAAAAAGAATTTTTTTTTAAACTACGCATTTAATGCTGAGTTAAATTACACAGAAGCTAAATTCGGAGAGAAATATTGGGAAGTATAATAAATCCTTTCCAAAATGTTCTTTTTAACTCTTCAAGGGCAATTTTTGTGATACGAAACCACTTATGAATCTGATTCCTTTATACTTAATAATCTTTCAGAATCCATTGTTCGAAACTGTAACGATTATGTTTTCTGTAAATGTGGAATTCTTATTATCTCAATTTTTTTTTTTTTTTCGATTACGAAATGATGTAATATGGTATTTGAAACAAATTTGAAAGAAAGAAGTCAAACAAATTTGAAAGAAAAAGAACTATTTCCTTTTATTAAAAAAAAAGAGAAGTATCTCTTGTAATTAGATCGGTAAGGAGGGAAAGTCAATTTTATTCCATTTATTTCAGGCTTTTTGTTTTTAACTTTTTCGTGAAAATGTAATGTTCGATTAAGAAATGGAAATGGAGATTTTTTTTATGAAGATGTTTGTGCAATTTATGTATTAATAATATATTTTTTTACTATTTTCTAATTAATTAAAACATACTATAAACATAATAGCTAAAATTTATTTTTTTAGGATAAACTTAGAACTCGTAATATTAAAGAAATTTGTTTACTTACTGTAAAAAATAATACTGATCTGTTTTTCTTAGAAGTAAGAATTACCATTAGAGTTGCTAAAAATATTATAAAGTATTCCAAAGGTTAGCTATTTTTTCCTACATAAGTTTCGTAATTGAATAAGAAAATTTTTTATAACAGCTACTGAAATTGGATTGTATCTGCATCGAAGAAAGAGCTTTCGATTCTCTGTTTCTTGATTAAAACAGAGAAATGTACGAAGTAATGAAATATATTTTTCTGCTGTCAAACTAACTACATGGATTGTTCTTGGTTTCCTTCGCGTGCAATGTTATAAACATTAGAAAGTTAATAATTATGTTAATAATTATTAGAAGGAATAAATAATTATTTTATAAGGGAAGACGGAAGAAAATAATATGTTTTGCGGAGGTAGAAATAAATATGATATCAATTTCACTTATAGTATAGTGGCTGCAAAAACTGTTAGTAACTTTAAAACTTTTTACAAAACGTGCTGCAGCCTGGAATTGAATTCGAATTTAATGTGAAATATTTCATCGTAATTCCTTTATATGATTCTGTATAAGTTGAAAGAAATAAAAAATTATTGAATCTCGGATAAATTGAAAAATAAAATTATGTTTTTTCATCGTATATAATTGTTTGTGTTTACTCTTTGTTTACTTTCTTCGTTAAATTCTATTTATTATTTACTGAAAAATGTCCTGTCGTTCGATGTAAAAATTGTACAGCATACAAGAATTTAATTAAGACAACACTTCCTATCGACTCGTCGCAGAACTCCCCCTCTACTTCTCCAAAACACCCCTTTAAGAAAATCCTTCAAAGGGTGGAGGTTCAGCTGCTCCAATTTCTCATTAAAGTAGACAATTTCTCAGCCCATGGTCTATCACCAATTACAATGCAACAACTCGTGGTGTAGTTCATATACCATCTGCAATTGTTTCGATCTGTGAAGGTAAAAATATTAATTCGTTATTAATATTAATTAGTAAAAATAATTAGATATTAATATAAATTAGTAAAAGTAATTAGGTTTTAATATTAATTAGTAAAAATATTAATTCGGAATAAAATTTAATGCAAAATAGTTTTAAATGATCGTCTGGTAAAATCAAAGATAATTTTATTTCAAAATGAAAATAAGATTTATTTCAAGAAAAAGAAATCATTTAGAACTCTATAGTGCTTCTCATTTTTTCAGATTGCTTTTATGCGTTTCGTTCTTACATTCAATTCTAAATTTTATAAATAATTCCTATATTGGCCCAGCAGATTATAATTTTTTTCTCATTTTTTTTTTTTAATTTTGTTTGAATTTACAAACTTTTACTAAATTAGACATCTTTCTTGACAATGTAAAGCGAAAACTTTCTAAACTTGCTAAACTTTGTTTAAGATTTACGAAGTTAACAGTTAGTGATTTTATACTTAATGATTAAAATTTTTATTTCCATATATATATATGAAGAAAAAGAAGAATAAAAAAATTTCGCAATTTTTGGAGTAAGCCATGAAATTTGATGCGAATATATAATTTTTTCTAGACACTAGGAGAAAAAAATTATAGCAATATTTTTGAGAAATATTGTCTTAACTATCGAAATGCTTCTAACTCGCCAAGGCTGTAATTAAACATTGATTAAGCTTTAAATAAATTTATCAATTAAATTCGAAAGTGGAAAAATAGTGAACCCAGTGGTATTTGAAAAACAAACAACTAGTTAGTTGTTTGTTTTGCTGTAATGGATTTTCTTTTCTATTATTTAAATATTTGCTCAGTTAACCAATTTATTGAAACGGTCTCTTTTATTAGTTTTAAAAATCCCAGAAATATGCTTTATAGAAAAATTTATTTTTCATTTTTCGAATTTAACGATTGATTTTTATTTATTTTAGCACTATATTTCGAAATCAATGTCTTTTTTTTTATTATTTAAAAAAAAATACTTATAGAAATTCATATCTATGTTTTGCAATTTTTTTCTCACGGGAAGAGTTTTGGCATTTTATTTCCTGGAGAGAGGAATGTATGTTATTTGACAAGTATGTATTAACCTATCACTCAAATTTGACAGTAGACAAGCAGTATTGTGGGTAGTTATATTATTTGCAATCAGTGTTTTGTACTAATGAGAACACCCTTTCACTCTGATAGCAGACATTCGGTACCAAGTATAATGAGACTCAGGAAATTGGGAATGTCTGTGACATTCTCAAATCGAAACAACTACAGATTGAATATGAACTATACCATGAGTTGTTCCATCATGATTGGTGATAGACCATGATCTGAGAAATGTCGACTCCAATAAGGTGAAGGAAGCTGTCCTCACCTCCTTGATGGATTGTCTTAAAAGGAGACTTTTGGTAAAGAAGAGGTAGAGTTCTTGGACGAGTGGACCAGAAGTGTTTTTTTTTTGTTGTTGTTGTTATTTTTTCTGAACTGACTGAAAAGGCCGAACATTTCCTTTTTTTTTTAAAGTGAACCCCTTGTGATTTCATTTATCACGCTGTGTGATAATTAAGGGGTGCCGCGGAGCCAGCAATTAGATTCGACGTAGACTCGAGAACTCTGAAAAATCTCGGACATTGTAGGGAACTATATTTGTTATTTAATCGTGTACTAGTGATCAAATGTTATATTTTAGTTATATATTTTTATAAAAATGCAGAGTTATATATATATATATAGTACTTTAAGTAAAAATTAAAGTTCCCATGAACCAGAAAGTCACCCTCTTTTTGAAGCAGTTTTAGGTATAATATAGGTTAATAGACGTTACAATATTAAATTCTATTTTTGTCACATACGATTGTCCACGTTAAGCACGTTCGATTTCCACACTGCCACTGTTTGCAGAAAAATTGCAAAATAGTTTAATTCGGTGGGTTCTTTTATGTTCCATAATTTTGCAGTCTTTCTGGATAATTTCTTCAGATCAAATTTATCAAAGTAATGCATCTAGCAAACACTTAGACAATTGTCTTCGATCCCTTAAGACAAGCGTTGCACCGACGTTACTCACTTAGCACTACCCAGGAGGTGCATGTATCTTGAAGATAAGCCGCGGACGCGGAGTAACACTACCCCCGCAAAGCTCTACGATCATGTTAGACCAGGACCTACGGTTTAAAGTGGATTCCGAACCACTACAAACATCCATGGCTCCACCGGGACTCGAACCCGAAACATGTGGTACCGAGCATCAGAGCGCTAGTCACTCTGCCATTAGGCGCCCAACTTTTTAAAGTAAACTATATATTTTTTTTACAAAAGCAAAGAAACGCCAGATTATATCTATTAGTCTGTAATTGAAAAACACATGTGTTAAAATACTTTTCTAATAGTAGATTTTATTTTATTGTATAAAAATGAAAACATATTCTGTAATCTTCGCTTTCACCGAATTGCGAAAATGTATTTTTCCTAAATCGTATACCTATAGACATTTAAACCTATACGATGGGATTAATTTCAGATTTTATCAAAAGTTTATATTTTCTGGTTCTCAGAAAATTTATCTGGAAGGCTTTGTCGAAAAAAAAATTGAATTCTGTGCGCCAACTCTTTCCCTCGGAGATTTACTGGTTTCCAAGATATTGAAAGCTGCTGACAGGAAAGGAGATGTGCGGATTCCCAGGAGTTTACAACGGAAAAAGTTTTGATAAAGATTAATCGATTGTTTTCCATTTCATACGCTGAATCGATTGCGCAGTTTTCCGATATACAGTATATAACGAAACTTACTTCTCATATTACTAGTTCTTATTCTATACTAATATCGAAGTAGCAAATTATAAACTATTTTGTCCTAAAACTTTCAAAAAACTTTTCTATAATTAATATTTACATCTACCCAAAGATTTTGCAGCAGATTTGCGCAGTATTTAGAATTACCACAGAGGTTTGATACTCTATACCTACATTATAAATATAAATCTTCCGGCTGGAATTTTAGGGATAGTTGTCCCACAGTGGAGAATCGGGGAAAAAAGCTATCGGCCTGATGGCCGATTGGCTAGCACTCTGGCCAATGGTACCACAGCCGTCAGGTTGAAATCCTGGCGGTGGCATGGATGTTTGTGAGTGGTCCGGAATCCGCGTTAAACTGTGTGTTCCGGTATAATCAGCCTGAAGTGTACCAAGAATGACCGTAGAGCAACAAACCTAACCAAGCTGTTGCAGGCTGGCAATAAAATTCTTATCAAACCCTAAAATAAGGCTGGAAAAATTAGATATATCTATATAACCTAACTCATGATCAGAAAACAGTATTTTATAGTTATTAAAATAATACGTGCTTTTTATTTTAATAAATGTCGCTCTAACACTTGTTGTGTTAGCCACCTTTAAAATGTATTTTATACTGTACAGTATCTTTATGCTTCTATGGTCTGTACTATTTATTGCATTTTTGAGAGCTAATTTCTTGGCATTTTTGTCCTGAATCACAGAATGGTGATTTGTGTACTCTTTACTGGAGGGACAGAGGAAACGTGTCCTGATCACATGGACTTTTAATTACGGTAATTCTAGCTTTTTAAATTTTTATTATTAGAACATTTAACTTGTTATTAAAGCCTTTTTGTCGTTTTCGTTAAGAATGTGTTGTGTTTTCCCTTTGTAATTTTGATTTGTCAATATGTGATTTTTGTTTCTATGGTAAGTGGGCAAATTGGTGTGGATTGATTTCCAATAAAGCCATAGGTAACAACAACAACAATTTCGATTGGAATATGAAAGTACGTGGAGTGAATGTGACTAATTTGAGGGCGTATGTCAGAATCGGGATTAGAAAATTTAATATTAAATGATGTCATAACGAATGATTTAGTTAACTTACATATTTTAAAAGGCAACTAAAAGCAGTTAATCGAATGTTAAAATATGGATAACGAGGTCAGTTTGTATAAAGACAACTTTCCTAAGCAAACTACTCCCAACATTCAGCTTTGGTATATTTATAGATATCCTAACGTCACCCTAACATCGGCTCAGTTTCATTTAAATCCTATAGAACATATTTCAGGAGTATATACATTATAATAAGAAAACATGACGATAAAACGGAACATGAACAGAAAATAAAAGAGATTGATGAAGAATGGAACAAAACTGGTACAGAAATTACAAAAGGTCTAATAAATTCAATTCAAATCAAATTTTTTGTTTTGTTTTAATGCAGCTGGCAAACACTTAGACAGCTTGGTCTTGGATGCCTTAAGGCAAGCGCTGCACAGACGTACTCACTTTGCATGACCCAGGGGCGCGTGTAACTTGAAGATAAGCCACGGATGCGGAGTAACAATGCCACCGCAACGCTCTACGATCCTATTAGGACCGGGACCTACTTTTTAAAGTGGATTCCGAACCACTACAAACAACCATGGCACCACCGGGACTCGAGCGGCAGAGCGCTAGCCACTCGGCCATTCAGGCCTATTCAAATCAAATTCAATGCCAAAACTTTAAAAAGTTGTTGCGAATAATCTGTGAAGTGTTAACACATACAAAATATTGCGACTATTTTTGATTTAATGGATTGTTAAAAATGCTTATTTACTTTTGTGAGATACAGTTATTAGTTAACTTTTTAATTGCTTTGTTTGTTTCTTTGTTTATATCAAATAGTTAATGCAACTTTATTTATATTTCTGTAAAGATGTTATTTAAACATATTTTTCTCAAAAAAAAAAAAAAAAAAAAACGCTATTAACCACGACCATTTGTTTTATTTTTTTGTGCATTTATTTACGAGACCATACATAAAAAGTAAACGATTTGTGTATCTATTTGCATTTTTTGACAGCTAAATATTTTTTCTATAATTTAGTTATATTTTTATCTATGGGTAACCAAACAGCACAAAAATAATCAATTAATTAGCCAATTAATTAATAATTAACATATGAACTAATTAATTAATTAACCTATTAACCAATTAATGAATTAAGTAACCAACATTTATTAACACTTAATAAATCAATGATTTTTTTTTTTTTTAATTTCAACACTTTTGTATTGTTATAGTACGATTTCATGTTATTTAAAACAGAAATCGTCTGCAAACAAGTCTTAACAAGTTTCTACAAGTTTTTATTTGCATTTCTGATTTATTCTATCTGCATTTTTTAAAAATTAAACCTTTTTTCCTCTAATTAAATTATAGTTTTATCTGGTGGGTATCCAAAAAGCACAAAAACAATCAATTAATTAACCAATCAATGTATTAATTAACAATCAATTAATTAGCAATAAAATAATGAAGAATTATTTTTAATTAAAGAAAGCTTATTTTGTATTGTTGTAGTGCGATTTCAAACTATTTGAAACAAAAATCGTTTGCAAAATAATAAGGAATAAAATATAATACCCCAGGTTTCAACAAACTTTTATTTTCATTTCTGAGAATTTTTTTATTCTATCTGTGTCATTTTTTTTTTTTTTTATTCTGTCTGTATTTTTTAAAAATTAAACTTATTTTTTTCTAATTTAATTATATTTATCTAGTGGGTAGCCAAAAAAGCATGAAAATAATCAATTATTTTAGCAATCAATTATTTTATCAAAGCAATCAATAATTAGCCTATTTTTCAATTAATTAGCCATCAATTAGTTAACAATAAATTAATCAAAACTTATTTTAATTAAAAAAATTAGTTTATATTGTTATAGAGCGATTTCTATTTATTTAAAACAAATCGTCTGCAAAGTAATTGAGAATGGAAAATAGCGTCACAGGTTTCTACAAGTTTTTATTTGCATTTCTGATTTATACTATCTGCATTTTTTAAAAATTAACACATTTTTTCTCTAATTTAATTATATTTTAATCTAGCGGGCATCCAAGAAGCACGAAACAAATTAATTAATTAATTAATAATCAATAAATTAGTAATAATTATTTTTAATTAAAAAAACTTATTTTGTGTTGTTGTTGTTTCTTATCCCACTTGGCTGGCCAAGCCCACGAGCCCATATGGACTCATGATTGAAGGGGAAGGAAGCAGCTTCTGTTGTGATGGAGCACCCCATAGGTAGAAGCCTGACTTTTGCTCCGTGACGCTCTTACAGTCATAGAAGACCGGGACCTACGGCTTAAAGTGGATTCCGAATCACTACAAACATCCATGGCACCGCCGGGATTCGAACCCGAAACCTGTGGCACCGAGCGCCAGAGCGCTAGACACTCGGCCATTCAGGTCCCAAATTTGCCAACGGCACGCAGTGTTCCCAGGTGGTCACCCACCCAAGTACTGACCGCGCCCAATGATGCTTAACTTCGGTGATCTAACGAGAACCGGTATATTCAGCATGGTACGGCCTTATTTTGTATTGTTATAGTGCAATTTCAAATTATTTAAAAAAATCGTCTGCAAAATAATTAAGAATAATAAATGACGTCACAGGTTTCTACAAGTTTTTATTTGATTTGTGATTTATAATTCGACTTATTAATATCAAATCGATCAATTTACAAGAAATTCTATTTGTTTAATACATATTTTATTTACAATATTTACTCGATAAAAAATCATTCGAAAATGCATTTCAGCGAACAAAATTCAGAATAGTTATTAAATTATTTTTATTCTTTTTTTTTTTTTTTTTTTTTTATTCTTATATAACTTTTATTAAGAATAAGAATTATTTTTGTATTTATTCTTTATAATTATTTCTTTATAAATTTTCTTGTAACTAAAATTATAAATATTTTAAAAATCGTTTTCGCTTATTGTAAATGTTTTTATACGTAAGCTAAACATTTATTTTTATTTCACATTTATTTTTACTTTTATTTTATTTTATTTACATTTATTTTCAGCCAACGGCCGTACCATGCTGAATATACCGGTTCTCGTTAGATCACCGAAGTCAAGCATCATTGGGCGCGGTCAGTACTTGGGTGGGTGACCACCTGGCAACACCGCGTGCCGTTGGCAAATTTGGGACCTGAATGGCCGTGTGTCTAGCGCTCTGACACTCGGTGCCACAGGTTTCGGGTTCGAATCCCAGCGGTGCCATGGATGTTTGTAGTGGTTCGGAATCCACTTTAAGCCGTAGGTCCCGGTCTCCTATGACTGTAAGAGCGTCACGGAGCAAAAGTCAGGCTTCTACCTACGGGTGCTCCATCACAACAGAAGCTGCTTCCTTCCCCTTCAATCATGAGCACGTATGGGCTCGTGGGCTTGGCCAGCCAAGTGGGATAAGAAACAACAACAACAACAACATTTATTTTCTATTTGTTTAATACATACTTTATTTATAATATTTACTCGCTAAAAAAGTCATTCGAAAATGCATTTCAATAAACGAAATTGAAAGTTGTTTTTTATTCTTTTTCGAAATTTTCTTGTAACTAAAATTATAAATATTTGTTAGCATCGTTTTCCCTTCTAGTGAATGTTCTTTTACGTATGTTTAACATTTATATTTTACATTCTTGGTTAATTTTATTTATGTTCGCATTTTTTTTCTGTTATAAAAATTGCTTGATTGTTTCTTTTAACAATTTATTACATATCTTTGTAAAGGGATACAATAAATTCTAATTTTTAATTTAAAAAAAAATTCAAATGTTTTTTGTTATAATTTTTTTCATGGACAGTTTATCTCACTCACAGTAAATGCAATATCCGATACATGTCAACTAATTCTTTTTTTGGAAAAAGAGACATAATTCTAGTTTTCGAGCATATGAAAAAGAAAGTTGCCACTGTTTCCATCCAAATAAATGTAACAACCATTAACAACAGCATTTTTCATGGAAAGGCTTTTTGTTTCTTTTACTTTTACTATTTCTTCGAACCGGTGTACACTTTCTGAAAATGCATTAGAGTTCTACTGGATTGATCCTTTTCTATTAACACAAACAAATAAATTCCTCTGGAACAATGTTCTTTTTGATTAAGTACGGTTATTTATATATAACTAAAAAATTCGAGTAATGGCGAAACAAAAAATATTGTTTTTGAAAAATGTTGCCAGCAGATGAATGAAACAAACAACAAAGAAATTTTCAGTTCAAATATCTAAAAGATATAAAAAAATAATTCTTTTAGAAATGGAATCGAAATCAATGAACGGCTGTTCGGAAGAATAGTTTTTTTTTAAGCAATAGAATATCAACGAATAAAAAACATTTTCCTTGATTGAAATTGTCCATTCTCGGTTCTTTTAATTTAAAAATTTCTTTTCATAAAAATGTAATTCGCGAACTCGGGTATTTTTTCGAACTTCGTTCAGTCCCTCAAAAATCTTTCATTAATTCTCCCCAAGTTGTCCTTTCCCGAATATTGAAGTGAAATGAAATGCGAATCAAAAAACCGCTTGATGAATATCGTTTGGTAAAATAAGAATTATTATTTTTTTACATACGTATTGAAGGCTGAGTTAAATTACACTGAAGCTAAATTTGAAAAGAAATATTGGTAAGTCTAATATATCTTTTCCAATTTTTTTTATTCTTCAAAGGCAATTTTTGAGATGCAAAACCGCTTACGAGTTCGATTCCTTTATACTTATTAATCTTTTAGGATCCATTGTCCGAAACTGTAATGATTATGTTTTCTGCAAATATGGAATTCTTATTATCTCGATTGTTTTTTTAAATATTGCGATTAAGAGACGATGCAATATTCCATTTTTAAAGTCAAATAAAATTTAAAAAAAAAAAAAAAAAAAAAATTACTTCCTTTTTATTAAATGAAAGGTATCTCTTGTAATTAGATCAGTTAGGAAGGAAAAGTCAATTTTATTCCGTTTATTTCAGGCTTTTTGTTTTCATCTTTTTCGTGAAAATGTAATGCTTGATTAAAAAAAAATGGAGATTTTTTTTTTTATGAAAATGTTTGTACAATTTATGCATTAATAACTTTTTCTATTTTCTAATTAATTAAACATACCACAGACATAATAGTTAAAATTTGTTTTTATTGAAAAACTAAGAGCTCGTAATGCTAATGAATATGTATACTTCCTGTAACAAAATAATACTGATCTTTTTTCGTTAGAGCTAAGAATTATCATTAGAGTTTTAGAAGTTATCTATTTTTTGCTACATAAGTTTCGTAATTTAATACGAAAATTTTTTATAACAGCTACGGAAGTTGGAAGAAAGTGGCTTCTGGTTTGATTAAAACACAGAAATGTAAGATAAGTATGGATATATTTTTCTCTATTGTCAAGCCATATGGATTCGTCTTGGTTTCCTTTATGTGTAATGTAATAATTTTAAAAAGATAATAATTTTGTTAAAAATTATTAGAAAGGGAAAATGGAGATGTATAAGTTAGACAGTTCAATTTTTATAAAATTATAATTATGTTAATAATTATTAGAAAGAGTTAATAATTAAAAGAAAGCGTTAATAATTATTAATAATTCTTTTATAGAGGAAACGGAAGCGAATAATAAGCTTTGATGGAATAGAAATAAATATGATATCAATTTCACTTAACTTGACTGCAAAAAGTGTTCGTAACTTTAAAACTTTGTATAAAACTTGTTGTTGCCTGGAATTGAATTCGAATTTAATGTGAAATATTTTATCATAATACCCTTAAGTGATTCAGAATAAGATGAAACAATTAAAACGTTATTGAATTATTTTCTTTAAAAAATGAAAATACAAGAAATGAAATAAAGAAAGCTTATAAAAATTGAACGGATAATTTCAAAAATAAAACTATGATTTATTATTATTATGAATTTTAATTATGATCAATTTTTCATTTTATTGACTTTTAAAAAATCGTTTGAATTTAATCTTTGCTTGATTTCTTATTTAAATTCCATTTATTATTTACTTAAAAATGTCCCTTCTTCCGATGTAAATGATGTTCCAGAATTGAAAAGACAGAGCTTCTTATCGACTCTTCGTAGAACTCCCTCACTTTTTCTCCAAAAGCCTTCTTTTAAAAAAATCCGTCTAGAGGTGGCAGGGGAGGTGTTCAGCTTCCGTCACTTCTCCTTCGAGTCGACATTTTCCCAGCACATGGTCTATCACCCATCACGATGCAGTAACTCATATTGTAGTCCATATCCCATCTGTGATTGTTTCGACCTGTGAAGGTCGCACAGACAATCTCTAATTTCATGAGTTTTCATTATACATGATACCAAATATCTGCTATCATATTTGATTGACAGGTTGTTCTCATTGGTGCAAAACATTAAGAAGAAAGAAAATCGTGTGGAATTCTATAGCTCTTTTCATTTTTTAAAATTTGCTTTTATGTATTTTGTTCTTACATTCAGTTCTAAATTTTATGAAAAACTCGTATAATATCAAAACAGGTTAAAATTTTTTTCTCATCTGTTTTTTTTTGTTTTTGTTTTTTTCTTTAATTTTGTTTGAATTTACGAACTCTTACGTAATGAAACAGCTTTCTTGGCAATTTAAGGCGAAAACTTTCTGTTCTTGCTATACTTTTTTTAGGATTTACGAAGTTAACAGTTAGTGATTTTAATGATTAAAATTTTTATTTTCATATATATATCTTCTATTGTTTCATATATATATATATATATATATATATATGAAACAATAGAAGAATAAAAAAATTTCACAATTTTTGGAGTACGCTATGAAATTTGATGCGAATATATAAATTTTTCTAGACGCTAGGAGAAAAAAAATTGAAGCAATATTTTTGAGAAATATTGTAGAAAAGTCTTACACTATCGAAATGTTTCTAGTTCGTGAAGGCTGTAATTAAACATTGATTAACCTTGAAATAAATTTGTCAATTAAATTCGAAAGTGGAAACTGTGAACTCATTGAGTGGTATTTGGAAAGTAAACGACTGGTTAGCTGTTTGTTTTGCTGCATTGGGTTTCCTTTTCTATTATTTAAATATTTGCTTAGTTAATCTATTTATTAAAGCGGTCTCGTTTATTAGTTTTAAAAGCCAAGAAGTTTGCTTTTTTAAAAATTTTATTTTTTATCTTTCGAATTTAGTGATTGATTTTTATTTATTTTTGCACTGTATTTCGAATTCAATGTCTGTTTTTATTATTTAAAAAAACTGTTATAGAAATTCATATGGATATTTTAGCATTTTTTCTCACTGGGAGAGTTGTGGCATTTCGTTCCCAAGTGAGAGGCATGTATATTCTTTAACAAGTACGTAATAACAACCTATCACTCAAATAAATTTCACAGCAGATAAGAAGTGTTGTGGATATTTATATTGCATGCAATTAGTGTTTTGTACTATTGAGAACTACCTGTCATTCAAATCTGATAGCCGCTATTCGGTATTATGTATAATGAGACCCAGGAAATTAACGATTATCTGTACTGCCTTCACAGGTCGAAACAACTACAGATTGAATATGAACTATACCAGGAGTTGTTACATAGAGATTGATGTAAGACTACAAGCTGATAATCCAATGAGAAGTGAGGGAAGCTGACCCCCTCTTTGCGGATTCCCTTAAAAGGAGATTTTTGGTGAAGAAGGGAGAAAATTTTGCGACGAGCCGACCAGAAGTGTTTTACTTTTTTCTTGGCAGTGACTGAATAGGACGGAGATCCCGCCTGTTTTTCAAAGTGAGCCCCTTGTGGTTTCGTTAATCTCACATTGTGATAATTAAGGTCTGCCGCAGACTAGTCAGTTAGATTCGACTCGAGAACTATGAAACTATTCGACTCGAGAACTATCATGCACAAGCGTTCAAATTTTATTTTTATTTTTTTCATATCATTGTAAAATAATCCAGAACTCATTATTTGTGCATATACCTATATAAATATATACAGCTTGTAAATAAAATTTAAAGTGTTCCCATGAACCTGAAATTGGACCTTCTTCTTGAAGCCGTGATAGGTTTAATATAGGCCAAAATGTGTATAACGGATATTAAATTTATTTTTTGTCAAATACGATTGTCCACATTACGCACTTTCTATTGCCACATTGGTACAGTTTGCAGAAAAATTGCATAACAGTTTAATTCTCTGAATTTTTTTTTATGTTCTATAATATATATTTTATATATTTATATTATATTATTTCTATAATATATATTTTCTTGGTAATTTCTTAGAATCAAACTTTTTAAAGTAAATTACTTAATTTCTTAACAAAAGCAAACAGACGCCAGATTATATCTATAAGTCTGTAATTAAACAAGAATATTTGGTAAAGAATTATATTTTTTTAAAGTTGTTTGCATAAAAACGAAAGTATATTTTGTAATCTTCGCTTTCACCGAACTGCAAAAATTTATTTTTTATAATCGTGTACCTATAGACATTTAAACCCAAGCGATTTTTTTAAATTTCACCAAAATGAAAAATTTAGAAAAAAATGCCAATTTATTTTCATAATTTAATTTAGTCATAAATTTATTTTTTAATTTATCCGTTCAATTTCTTGATTCGTTCTGATTTTTTGAATTTTCATTTTTTTTTTCTTAAGAAAATGATTCAATAATTTTTTAATTGTTTCAGCTTATTCAGAATCGCATGGAGGTAATATGAAAAAATATTGGACATTAAATTCGATCAAACTTATCAAAGTAAACAATTTTTTTTTTTTACAGTAGGATGGGATATACCAGATTATATCTGTTAGTCTGTAATTAAATAAAAATACTTTTCTATTGTTAGATTCATTTTTTTGCAAAAAAATGAAAACCTATTCTATACTATTGTGTCCAAAACGTATGACCAATTTTCAATTTAAAATTTCCGGGGCTTATGGAATTTCATTTTTTTTTTCTTCTTTTTTTAGGTTGCTGACACTAACCTCGACTTCTGTGTGAAATTTGACGTCAAAATATTCATTAGTGTTTGAGTGACGCTTGGTTTTGTGAGCCGCTAAAACTGATTTCGGCGATTATTGAAATATCTAAATTCACTGAGCAAAGAACTTGCATTCAATTTTGTTTGCGGAAACGTATAGAAAAGGCATTCGGTGAGCATTCCTATATCGGAAAGAAATGTTTAGAAGTGATATAAACAGTTCAAAGAAGGCAGAGAACGCGTTGAAGACGAAGAGCCCTCTGGTCGACCATCAACCTCAACCGACGAAGCTCAGGTACAAAAAATTAAAGATTTGGTGGTTGAAACCCATCGATTTACAATTAGAGGCTTTGTTAATGATGTTTGAATTTCAAAAGGATAGGTCAATTCTATTTTGGACTTCAAACGCGTCAAATCTCAATTGGTACGGAAAACACTGAATGCGCCAGATCACACTGCATTGATTTTTCGTGACTTTTTTGCCAAAAATGAATCCTATATCGTTCCATGACCACCGTATTTATTTCATTTAGCACCGCGCGACTTCTGGCTATTCCCTAAACTCAAAAGGCCACTCCGGGGACACCGTTTTGAGGAGATTGAAGTTATTCAACGTGAATCGCCGCGCGCTTTGAAGGCCATCCCTACCGATGACTTTTTAGCATGCATTGAGGATTTGAAAAAACGTTGGCATAAGTGCACTGTGTCCGGAGGAGATTACTTTGAAGGCAATGAAATAAATTTTGGAAAAATAAATAAAGAGTTTTTGAAAAAAAAAATAATTGGTGTTACTTTTTGGGCACAGTAGTAATCTTCGCTTTTACTGAAATAGGAACATTTATTTTTCGTAAACATATACCTATAGACATTTAAAACTAAATAAATGGGATTAATTTTAGATTTTATCCAACTTTATATTTTCTGGTTCTCAGAAAATTTATCTGGAAGGCTTTGTTGAGAAAAGAAAGTGCGCCAGCTCGTTCCCTCGGAGATTTACTGGTTTTCAAGATATTGAAAGCTGCTGACAGGAAAGGAGATGCGCCGATTCCCAGGAGTTTACAACGGAAAAAGTTTTGATAAAGATTAATCGATTGTTTTCCATTTCATACACTGAATCGATGTGCACTTTTCCGATATGAAGTATATAACGAAACATATTTCTCATATGACTTGTTGTTATTATATACTAATATCGAAATCGCAAAATGATGCGAAACACCGAAATGTGTAACTGTTAATGTTTAAATGTTAATTTTAGAACGAAATCGAAATGTCGTTGTAAAACTTTCAAAAGCTTTAATGTAACTTAATCTTTTCATCTAGCCTTAGATTTTGCAGCCAATTTGTCATTATTTAGTGTTATCATAGAGGTTTGATATTATTTACCCACATTAGAAAAAGTTGAGAATAATTCTTTTGGCAGGACTTTTAAAGATAGCTGTCCTACAATGGCAAATTGGGAGAAAAGTCTGCTCCGTTGAAGGCTAGTGTCCAGGATGGCCAATTGGCTTGCACTCTGGCCTTTGGTACTACAGGTTAAAATCCCGGTGGTGCCATGGATGTTTGTAATGGTTCGGAATCCACTTTAAGCCGTAGGTTCCGGTCTCATATGACCGTAGAGTGTTAAACAGCCCAATACGACTTCTTCTCACCCACATCATTCCCAAACTGTAAAGGGTCAACTCAGCTCTAGGCACAGTGATGAGGTGTGGTGCAGTAGTATTAGCGGTTCGGAATCCAGTTTAAACTGTAGGTCCCTGTCTAATAAGCCCAAAGTGTATAAAAAAATGACCTTTCAGAAGCAAACCAAAAAAATCAATATCATTTGCAGTCACTGCTCCACATCACTGTGGCTAGAGTTGAGTTGTCCCAATACAGTTTGTTGGTGGTTCGGAATCCACTTTAAACAGTAGGTCCCGGTCTAATTAACCTAAAGTGTGCAAAATATGACCGTGGAGCGGCAAACCAAACCGTGGAAGGTGCGCAATGAAATTCTTTTCAAAACCCAATATAATGATAAAAAAATTCCAAATACCTAAATAACATAAGTCATGATTTTAAAACAGTATTCTTTACACAAATTTCTTTTTTTTTGTCTCATACGATTGTCCACGTTGCTCCCGTATGATTGCTACATTGCCACTGTTGCAGAAAAATTGCATAATATTTTAATTCCCTGAAAAATTTTTATGTTCTGAAAATTTACCAATCTTTGTTCCTAATTTCTTCGGATCAAACTTAACTAAATAAACTTCATTTTTTTTTTACAGAAGCAAGGAAGTACTAATCTGCATCCGTTATTTGCAATTAAACAAAAACATTTGAAGAATAATTTTCTAATAATATATTATTATTTTGTATTCTATTGCAGAAAAATGAAAACATACTCCGTAATCCTCGCTTTTACTGAAATAGGAACATTTATTTTTTAAATCTTATAACTATCGACATTTAAAACTAAACGATGGGTTTAATTTCAGATTTTATCAAAACTTCATATTTTCTAGTTCTCAGAAAATTTATCTGGAAGGCCTTGTTGGGATAAAAAGAAATCCTGTGCGACAACTCGTTCCCTCGGAGATTTACTGGTTTTCAAGATATTGAAAGCTGCTGACAGGAAAGGAGATGTGCGGATTCCCAGGAGTTTACAATGGAAAAAGTTTTGATAAAGATTAATCGATTGTTTTCCATTTCATACACTGATATCGATGTCCACTTTTCCGATATACAGTATAAAGCGAAACTTGCTTCTCTTATTGTAAGTTGTTATTATATACTGATATCGAAAGCGCAAATTATAAACTATTTTGTCCTAAAAGTTTCAAGGGGCTTTTTTGTTACTTAATCTTTTTTATCTACCCTTATATTTTGCAACAGATTTTCGCTTTATTTAGAGTTACCACAGAGACTTGATACTCTACACCAAGGGTCTCCAAACTATGGCCCGCGGGCCAAATCCGGCCAGCCAGTGCCATCAATCCGGTCCGCGACAGCGAATAACTTATTGTTGCTGTAATAAGTTGGATAAAAAAACACAAAATGATAAATAACTCGGTTTTATTGACTTTCTAGGTAAAGCTTAATGACAAGCATAATACGCGGAAAATTTAACTTAAGCATAACAACTAAGAGTAATTGAAATGAATCCCACTAACATGATAAACTAGTGAACATCCCGCGGTTACACTCGGTAGTTGTGTTGGGGTAAAGAGTATCGCATATGTATGTATATCGATGTTTGGAATGTATATATCTTGAATCGAACATATAGTTTTTATCCTGAAAATCCCTCAGGAACGGAAAAGCTAAATTAACGCGAATGAAACTGCGGGGTATCCACTTGTAAAAAAATACTAATGAGCTTTGTGTAATTGTGATTTTTCACTGACAATGGTTTGTAGTTAGCAAGTATATGCTTGCTCAGAGCGCGTGTTCGGCGACTAGTTAGAAATTATAGATAATGGCAGAAAAATTAAAACGGTTTTGGCCCTTGGTACTTACTGGAGTAAAGAGTATAGCCCTAAGGCTGGAAAGTTTGGAAACCCCTGCTCTACACCCACATGAGAAAAAGTTGAAAATAATTCTTCCAGCAGGACTTTTAAGGATAGCTGTCCCAAAATAGCGAAATGGGAGTAAATGGTGTTCCGTTTAAGTCTAGCAGTGACATTCTTATCTAAATACAACACAAAATTCATTCTTATCAATTCCAAATATCTAAATAACATAACCCATGATCAATATTTTATAAGCCATTAAAATAAATAATTGCTTACTTTTAATAAATGTCGCTCTAACATTTGTTGTGTTGGCAACCTGAAAATGTATTTTATACCGCACAGAATCGTTAAGTTTTTATAAATACAGTTTCTTACTTTATGTTTTCAAAATAATTTTTAAATGATAAATTTGTAATGATTAATTTTTTAAATAATAAATCGATAAGATTTAAAACTATAAGAAAAATCACTGAAGATAAACACTCAATCACTGAAAAATCATTTATAAATCACTGAAGAGTTTCTTAATTTATGATTTAGAAATAATTTTTTTTTAATTAAGGATCTGGTTTGATGTATACATCTAATAAACCATTCAGATACTTTTTTATTCATCAATTAAAAGTGAATTAAAATTAGTTACCGGCAAATATTTTTAAATTACAAACATGATGTTAGAAATGGATTATAGAGCTAACGGCAGATTAGTTTATGGAATTATAGTCAACACAATTTTTTTAAATAAATATTTATTGCTTAAGAAGTTAAAATATAGACAAACAAGGAAAAAAGAATGTAAAAAGCATGGCATGTATTTTTTATTATAGATTAGGTATATTCGTCAGAAATTGGAATAAAAAAAATAATACATTCGTCAATTTTTTTTCCGGGAAAGTACTTTAAAGAAGAAACGGATAAAAAAAATGATCATCCATCTAACCATACTTGGCTTAAACAGCAATTTATTCAAAGGAAAATTATGAAATATCCAAGATTAAGCATTTAAATTTAAAAAAAGTTTAAAGAATTTATTTTACACCATTTTTACTGAAACTGTCCAACGAGAGATCCATTCAATTAATTAATCTGGATATTTTGCCAGAATAAAGTTTTTTCAGTACAAAAAAAAAATCAAGATCAGATAATCTGTTCACAAAAATCCATGATAAATGAACCTATATCACACTGTAATAATGTTCTGTATTTGAATTAGAACAGGTTGAACATATCTGATTCTGATAGGCTTTATAATGTGACGAAAGAGCAAAAGTGAAGATTTTAATCGTTAAGAATAAGAAAACCTGACCCTGAAGATAAAAAAAAACATGAACAAAACAAAAAAAGATTGATGAAGAATGGAACAAGTTGAGAGTTGAGAAGTTGTGAATAATCTGTGAAGTGCTAACATATAAAATATTGTGACAGTTTTTGATTCAATGGATTCATAAAAATATTTATTTACTTTTGTGAGATAGTTAACTTTTTAACTGACGAGTTTTTTTTTAAATGGATTCCATTGTTTATATCAAATAGTTAGTGCAATTTTATTTATAATTCTGTAAAATTTTCATTTAAAAATATTCTTCTTAAAAAAAAAAAAAAAAAAAAAAATCACTGTTAACCGCGACCATTTGCTTTTTTTCCCCTTATAAAATTACGAAGTGTGCATTCACTTATGAAAATCAATGTATATAAAAAGCAAAAGACTTATGTATCAACCGGCATTTTTTGAAAGTTAGAACCTTTTTTTCTCTAATTGAATTATATTTTTATCTGGTTAGTAGCCAAAAAGCATGAAAATAATCAATTAATTAACCAATTAATAAATTAATTAATTACCAATTAATTAGCAATAAAATAATCAATAATTATTTTTAATTAAAGAAAACTAATTTTGTATTGTTGTAGTGTGATTTTAAACTGTTTGAAACGAAAATCGTTTGAAAAATAATTAAGAATAAAAAATAATATCACAGGTTTCAACAAACTTTTATTTTCATTTTTGAAAATTTTTTTATTCAATCTGTCACCGTTTTTTTTATGATCATTATTCTGTCAGTATTTTTTAAAAATTAAACCTTATTAATTAAATTTTTAATTTAATTATATTTATCTAGTTAAAAAGCATGAAACTAATCAATTAATTAACAATCAATCAATTAGCAATAAAATCAATAATTATTTTTAATTAGAAAACTTATTTTGTATTGTTATAGTGCGATTTCAAATTATTTAAAAGAGATATCGTCTGCAAAATAATTAAAAATAAAATATGACGTCATTAGTCGCTACAAGTTTTTATTTGCATTTCTGATTTATTCTATCTGCATGTTTTTAAAAATTAAACCTTTTTTTTTCTAATTTAATTATATTTTTATCTAGTGGGCAGCCAAAAAGCACGAAAACAATAAATTAATTAATCAATTAGTAATAAATTAATCAATAATTATTTTTAATTAAAAAACTTATTTTGTATTGTTATAGTGCGATTTCAAATTATTTAAAAGAGATATCGTCTGCAAAATAATTAAAAATAAAATATGACGTCATTAGTCGCTACAAGTTTTTATTTGCATTTCTGATTTATTCTATCTGCATGTTTTTAAAAATTAAACCTTTTTTTCTCTAATTTAATTATATTTTTATCTAGTGGGCAGCTAAAAAGCACGAAAACAATAAATTAATTAATCAATTAGTAATAAATTAATCAATAATTATTTTTAATTAAAAAACTTATTTTGTATTGTTATAGGGCGATTTCAAATTATTTAAAAGAGAAATCGTCTGCAAAATAATTAAAAATAAAATATGACGTCATTGATCGCTACAAGTTTTTATTTTCATTTGTGATTCATAATTCGAAGTAATAATATTAAAGCGATCAATATACAAGAAATTCTATTTTTTTAATACATACTATATCTTTGATATTTAATCGCTAAAAAATCATTCGAAAATGTATTTCAGTGAACGAAATTGAGAATTATCTTTTATAGTTTTTCGAAATTTTCTTGGAACTAAAATTATAAATATTTGTTAACATCATTTTTGTCTATTTTAAATGTCTTTTACGTAAGCTTAACCTTTATTTCTATTTTAAATTTATTTTATTTATTTTTTTATTTTATTTCTTTTTATATTTATTTTATTTACATTTAATTTCTATTTGTTTAATACATACCTTATTTATGATATTTACTCACTAAAAAAATCATTTAAAAATGGATTTCAGGTAACGAAATTGAAAATTGTTTTTTATTCTTTTCTCGAAATTTTCTTTGAACTAAAACTAGAAATATTTGTTAACATCTTTTACGCTTATTGTAAATATTTTTTACGAAAGTTAAACCATTTACTTTTATTTTGCATTTATTTTAAAAATCATTCTAAAATGCATTTCAGTGAACGAAATTGAAAACTGTTTTTTATTATTTTTCAAAGCTTTCTTTAACTAAAATTATAAATATTTGTTAACATCGTTTTCTCTTATTATGAATGGTTTTTTTACGTAAATTTAACATTTAATTTTTACATTCTTATTTCCTTTCATTTATGATCGCATTTTGTTCTGTTGTAAAAATTGCTTGATTTTTTTTTCTCTTAACAATTTTTTACATGTCTTTGGAAAGGGATACAAGAAATTATATTCTTTAAAAATTAAAAAATTTCAAGTATTATTTGTGTTGATGTTTTGCATGGATAATTTATTTCAGAATAAACTTTTCCCATCGTCATTATTATTTGGACATATTTATTTTTTAGTTTTATTATTAATATAAAGCAATTTAAAATAGAAAAACAAATGATTCGATTAGAATTGTAATGCACAAATAGGTATTATAATTGTATAATATTGCAAGAAAAAAGGAATTTTTTTAAATTTCTTCATATCGCTTATTTATTTTGTGGTTTTTTTTTTTTAATATTTTAAAAGTATTATTGTATTTAAACTAAACTTGCTATTAATTTTACAATTCCACCAAACCCATGTTCCGTTTGTAAATGATGATTATCTGCCTTATATCTTTTCGAATGATGGAATTTCGAGTTTATTGTTATTATGCTGCCCATTTTTTCGTGAAAATTCTTTTAAATGTCTTTTAACTACTACTACCACATCCCAACACTGTACCTAGAGCTGAGTTTCCTCTTTACAGTTTGGGAATCCATGGCACCCCCGGAATATGAACCCGAAACCTCCGATAGAAACAGAGCCAGCCACTCGGCTATCAGGCCCAATATCTTTTGACTATTACTACTACTACACCTACTATTATTTACTACTACAACACACCTCCTCACTGTGCCTACAGTTGATTTGCCCCTTTACAATTTGGCTATGATGTGGATGAGAAGAAGTCTGATTGGGATTTTCGACGCTCTACGGTCATACGGCTTAAAGTGGATTCCGAATCACTGCAAACATCTATGGCACCGTCGGGATTTAAAAAGTACTTGTACTTGTGCTGTTGTTTTTTATAACAAAAAATGTAACATTTATTTTGTTGAAAATTCTTCAAAAATTAAAGAGTCTAGTTTAGTACAAATGTATTTTTTAAAGTTGAAGAGCCTAGTCTAGAACAGCGGTGGCCAACCCTCGGCCCGCCTTGAACATTTTTCCGGCCCTTGAGTTTTATCACACTTTTACAAAATTATATTTTATAACGGCCAAAGTAGTGAAAACCAATGTATTAAAAAGTACATTATACTATGTGCATCCCTGTATTCAAAAATTAACTGTCGAAATGATGAGAAAAAATTAACTTTGATTTTAAAATGATATTCTTGCGAATATATAACAGATATTGCCTGTTTTATTTAAGAGTTTACAGTTATGAGTTCGCAGAATAATTAAATTATATTCTGTGAGCTCATGATGCTCGAGCGTCATCTTGAACATCTAATATAACATGTTTGGAACATCTAATATAACAAGTTGTATGTTTCACTTTAAGTGACCTCAGTGACCATCTCTAGATACGCACAGAGGATTGTTGACAGCAGAGCAAACCAGACTCTTTGTTGAAGTTGTTAGGGCTTTTGGAAGTTGTTAGGGACTCTTTGTTGAAGTTGTTAGGGCTTTTTAAGTGACCTCAGTGACCATCTCTAGATACGCACAGAGGATTGTTGACAGCAGAGCAAACCAGACTCTTTGTTGAAGTTGTTAGGGACTCTTTGTTGAAGTTGTTAGGGCTTTTAAGTGACCTCAGTGACCATCTCTAGATACGTACAGAGGATTGTTGACAGCAGAGCAAACCAGACTCTTTGTTGAAGTTGTTAGGGCTTTTGGAAGTTGTTAGGACTCTTTGTTGAAGTTGTTAGGGCTTTTTAAGTGACCTCAGTGACCATCTCTAGATACGCACAGAGGATTGTTGACAGCAGAGCAAACCAGACTCTTTGTTGAAGTTGTTAGGGACTCTTTGTTGAAGTTGTTAGGGCTTTTAAGTGACCTCAGTGACCATCTCTAGATACGTACAGAGGATTGTTGACAGCAGAACAAACCAGACTCTTTGTTGAAGTTGTTAGGGCTTTTGGAAGTTGTTAGGGACTCTTTGTTGAAGTTGTTAGGGCTTTTAAGTGACCTCAGTGACCATCTCTAGATACGCACAGAGGATTGTTGACAGCAGAGCAAACCAGACTCTTTGTTGAAGTTGTTAGGGCCTTAACACCAGCGAATCAAGTTTTTTTTTTTTTTTTTTTTTTTTTTTTTTTTTTTGAGAAGATGAAATTGACCAAATACAAAACACACTCAAACATAATGTAAACGCTAATCTGCAATATCAATTGCGATGTGGAAATACCCAAATTCAGATCGATTTGCAAGTGAAAGAGTGGAGTCATTTTGAATTAATATCAATAAAATTTTGTAAAAAAATAACGTGCTATTAAGGGTATGGGATAGACATAGATGTCTTTTTTAATATTTATAATAAAACATATCTTTACAAAATCATTCAAAAATTATTATTTACTTAACTATAACAAAAAAAAAAATCTATCTTTTAAAAATTACCTTTAAAATCTTTTATTTCAAACGAAAACCTCAAATACCTCAATTTAATAATAAGATTGTCCCATTTACAAATAAAACTACTCAAACATTTATTTGAAAATGAATTCAATTCAATCCTTAGAGGCTAGATAAAATTTATTAAAATAAAGTACTAAAAATAACATTCGAATACTGCAATAACCTTGTAACAACTTTCTAGTCCTTTTAATGCATTCACAGTACGTTGTCCAATCCCATTCGTTAAAGGCAGTCTGAACTTTTCCCTAATTTTCCCTTTTTGTTTCTCAAGGGAAAATCGTAATTACAGTAAGCAGATGCTACCATCTTATGAGAGTTGACAAGGGTCCTGTCTTTAGGGATGCTTCATCATCTTTCTTACTGATGAATGGAAACATTTCCCAAACCACTCTCTCCCCCAAAACGGTGGGGATTTCTTGTCACGTACGAATGTCAGGAAGTGAAGTGAAGACAGATTTAGACGTTCTAATTACATTTCGCGCCGTTTCGAATTCTGTAATTGGGTTCTGTCAAGATGGTTGAGTTGTTTTACGCTTTTTTCTTAAATTTCATTATTTTTTGAAAGTAGTTTTAATTTTGTTTCTTTTTTTTTTTTTTTTTTCGCTATTTTGTTTTGCAGGATTTTTGTGCAATTACAAGCAGTTGCTTGTATATGTTTTCTAAGAAGGTATTTTTTTCAGTTTAAAAGTTTTTTTTTAAAAGTTTCTAGTTTAAAAATTCTAGAACAAAAAAAATTAAACTTTTAAAAAGTACATTAAAATTTTCTGGAGGAAAAAGATGCGGATAAAAAATAATTAAAAATCCAGAGTGTTAATCAACTGAAAATTGCTTCGTATCCGTATTGTTGTATTTTATGTGCCACTATTAACAAAAGTTTTATGATGTACATTTCACACAACAATCTTAATATTTTAGCACAAAATTTTTAAATTACAATTTTTCAAGATAAAATAAGAAAATAACTTCTATACCTGGGGTGGCCAACCCAAATGATCGGGTCACTTTGGAAATGCATCATAACTCCGTGGGCCATATATAAAATTATATATCCCCATATTAGATTTAGACGCACTACAGACATTTTTTTTTTTTTAGTGAAAATGGAATCCTAATGAATTATTATTTTTATAGTTACTATTATACTTACAAGTAAGCATATACACAGTCAGTCACATTAATGTGACCACCTATCAAAAGCCAGAATGTCCACCTTTGACAGAGCGGGCCGCTGCGAGACGTGCAGGAAGAGAGTCAATTAGGTTTCTGAAGGTGTTCACCGGGATGTTGAGCCATGCCGACTCCAGTGCCGTGGCCAGCTGCGCTAGATTACGCGGTTGAGGATCCATAGCATGAACAACCCGATCGCGGTGGTCCCACAGATACTCGATTGGGTTTAAATCCGGTGAGTTTGCTGGCCGGGGGAGTACGGTAAACTCATCCTGGTGCTCTTCGAACCACGCACATACACTGCGAGCTGTATGACACCTCGCATTGTCCTGCCGGTAGATGCCATCATTCTGAGGAAAAATAATTGGCATGTAGGGTGGACACGGTCCGCAAGGACAGATGCGTACTTGTGCTAATCCATCGTGCCTTCCACAATGATGAGTGCACCCAGTGAATGCCAGGAAAACATTCCCCAAACCATAATGCTCCCTCCTCCAGCTTGGATCCTTCCGGCAATTGTTGCAGGGTGTTTCCTTCCAGACGTTTCACGCCGTATACGCCAACGTGCATCTTCCGATGGAGCATAAAAATGTGATTCATTGGAGAAAGCCACCTGTCGCCACTCTGTGGACGTCCAGTTTCGGTACTGGCGTGCAAATTCCAGCCTTCGTCGCCGACGAACAGAAGTCAGTATAGGCGCATTAACCAGACGTCTACTGCGGAGGCCCATGCGCAGCAACGTTCGCTGAACCGTTGTTGAGGATACACTCTTGGTAGCCCCTTGGTTCAACTGGGCGCACAGTTGTTCAACATTTGCACGTTTATTCGCCCGAACGCATATCCGTAGCCTTTGTTCACCTCTGTCATCTATAGCCCGTGGTGCACCACATTTGTCACGCCGCAGATTTTGAATAGTGCCATTTTGCCATGCACGGTATACTTTTAAAACGGCGGCACGCGAACAGTTTACAAAATTAGCAGTTACAAAATTCCACCCTTGGCTCGAAAGCCAATAAGCATGCCCTTTTGGACGTCGGATAAATCGCTACGTTTCTACATTACGCCAACGATTGAAATGCTTTCCGATGCCTTAGGACATTCTTTATATACACTCCCCTACAATGCGCTGCCACCTGCCTTTTGTGATTGGTTATTTCACGTTGGCGTCGAAAGTAGGTGGTGGTCACATAAATGTGACTGGACTGTGTATATATACTGTCTTTCGTTTTCAAAGTACTGAAATCTTAACCTTTTCAACATTGATAAAGTAAGTTTGATCGCTACAAAGTAAAGTTTTATCTCTACAAAAAACAACAGAGCTCAATCTTACAAAACTCTAACCGTAATTTTATTTTTAAAATCTTTATCAAAATGTTCCCTCAATTGGCAGTCTTATAATGCTGGTCTTTTTGTCCGTGTCAATAATCAAAATGGGTGCGCAGAAGATCTATCTCCCCGTGGTGCACCTGGTAACACTTTTTAATGGCTAAAAGATCTGAAACATGGCATTATTGTTAGATTAATGAATTCTGTTTCAACATGTTTTGTTGTATTATTTTGATGTTGTTGTACGTTGTATGTTTTTTTTTTTTTTTTCGTTGTTCTTTTTTTTTTTTGCTGTAACTGTTTATAATCTGCCATTGGAAAAAATAAAAAATAATAAATAATATTAAAAATATATTATATCCAGCGATACAATGCATGTGGAGCTTACAGTACGAAAAGGAAGGCAATAATAGACTAGGCTGCATTTATTGAGTTGTCGCAACTAAATAATCACCAGTTCGCAAATCTACATAGAAAACATTGTTTCATTGAAGTAATTGAAAAATTTCTCTCAAAAATCCCTCTTGCGTGGGAGGCCTTACAATTATCTTCTCTTTTTTTCCCTACTTACGGATCATGATTAAATATTTTCATTATTAAAGAAGCTTATTTCAAGGAATAATTATACTATAAGATGCGATACTAGCTCAAAGATTCTTGGCACATTTTAAAATTTAATATAAAATAAAGTAAATACAGAGCAGGCGATTTAAATTAAAATTCTTCTCGTAAACATTTATTTCAGCAAAAGGAAAACTTAGATCCAAAATTTATTCATTGTTCTTTATTGTATTATATTTATTAACAGCGCCATCTATAGTCTAAAATTTGAATTGTTCTTTTTTTTTTGTTTACTTAAAATAATTTTTCTTTTGTGAAAAAATTTGATCTAAACTGCGTTTTCCATGCCTTAGTAATTTTATTTTTATTATTTTATTTTATTTATTTATTTATTATTTATATATTTATTTATTATTTATATATTTATTTATTTATTTATTCGTTAATGAAATTGTAACCCTGAACAACGTTTGTCAAAAAAGAAAACATAGAAAATCATTTCAACTTGCTGCAACTCAGAATACGCATTTTGAATTGGATTAAAAGGATTAATAATAATCATTATTTTTCAATGAAAAAAATGAATTTCATTGCTCTTTATTGTATATATTTATTAACAGCGCCACCTATAGTCGAAATTTGGAATTGTTTTTTATTTGCTTAAAACAGTTTTTCTATTATGAAAGATTTGGATCTAAACTGCATTTCCAATATCTTAGTAATTTGGTTTTTATTATTTTATTTTATTTTATTTTATTGATTTCATAACTGAAATTGTAAGCCTGAACAACGCTTGTCAAAAAGGAAAACGTAGAAAAACATCTCAATTTTCTGCAACTCAAAAAACAAGATTTGAATCGTCATAAAAGGGTCAATAATGATCATTATTGTCAATGAAATAAAATAATTTTCATTGTTCTTTATTGTATCATATTTTTAACAGCGCCATCTATAGTCGAAATTTGATTTTTTCCCTCAATTTTTTTTGGTAATAAAATTTGGGTCCTTTTGGAAAATTTGGTACATTCATTCATTCCCATGCCTTAGTAATATGATTATTATTATTATTATTTTAACTGAATTTGTAACCCTGAACAGTGTTTGTCAAAAAAGAAAATGTAGAAAAACATTTCAATTTCCTGCAACTCCGAATACGAGATTTAAATCATTAAGATTTAAGCATTAATAATGATCATTAATATCGATGAAATTTTATAATATTTATTAACAGCGCCATCTATAGTCGAAATTTTGAACTGTTTTTATTTGCTTAAAACGAATTTCTATAATGAGGAAATTTGGATACAAATTTCATTCATTCTCATGACTTAGTAATTTCATTCATTCTCATGACTTAGTAATTTTATTATTGTCAATATTACTAACTTTATTTTAATTCAATTTGTAAACCTGAACCATATTTGTCAAAAAAAGTAAAACTTAAAAAAACATCTCAACTTACTGCAATTCCGAATACGAGATTTGAATGTCCATAAAAGGATTAATAATGATTCTTATTGCTGATGAATAAATTAATTTTTGCCCAATAATTATTTAAATATGCGCATTTCTCTTTCATTTTATAACCTTTCTAATCTAATCCTATTTCTTATACTGATCATGTAACATTAAATCGTCTAGTATGACAGATTTTAAAAGATAATGATCATTTTATGTATATATAATGTAATTTTAACTATCATTTTCTGCAAAAATGTTTTTATGTTTAATGTTAATAATTTAAGATAATGCAACCGTACAAAAAATCTATATATTTTTGCAGAATTTTAATTAAAAGTGACTAATTTTATTCAAGTTCAATACATCATTCTACGTTACAAACATCGTTACTTACTATTCTCAAAATCAATATATCATTGGTGAATCTGAAATTTAAATATTTAACCCTAACTCAACTATATTGGTAATTAAGAAAGGTAAGAATTCTTAAACAACGCAACCAAAGGTACTTACGTATTAACGGCACCTTGGCGACAGTTGCGCCAATAAAGAGCACACGCGCCAACCGCAGCTACAGATTTGGCGGTTTTTAAGTGGCACCAATCTATTCTATTGGTTTGGTAACCTTAGTAGCTGTTACATTGGCGACACTTAAAAACCGCCAAGTCTGTCGCCAAGGTACCGTTAATACGTAAGTACCCAACCAAATTATCTATATTATGCTCTAAATTTATCTATATTAGTTCGTGATATGTGCATCTACATTAGAGAAGAAGTGCATCTACATTAAAATCTTTAGCCTAGTATAAATACACAAATCAAAAACACAATTTAATTTTATACGTATAGACCAACTAAAATATTCTACACCAGTAGCTGAAAACAAAAAAAAGAACTCAATTTCGAAAAACAGACCCAATCATACCGAATTCCTCGAAACATTTCAAAAGATTCGTCTGAAATTTGTCCAAAAAAATAATAATAATAAATACTTCCATCAGTTCCCGGGACGATTTTCAACCTGCGGGGTCGAGCAGAAACAATCGTCTACAAAGAGAAAGCAAAACCAAACGATCCGTGAAAATCCCTGTTCTCGCATTACTGTTTCGAAGGGGGCACGTGACTCCAGAATTTCGAACGCCGGGAGAGAGATTTATCCCAGGTAGGCTATTGATGAACAGACGACTGCCCAGGCAGCCTTTCTTACAGTTGCAGTTAACTTTGCGATATGCAACCCACTTATATCTGTTTGTAGAGCTTTGTCTACAGAAAAATCTGGTGCTTTATATTTTTGGACTCCCCTCAGGCTAAACGATTCTCATAAAAAGGATTGCAAAATAATGAACAGGCAGTGAATTCGGTGGAAGATAATTTAGGAATGCACTCATCTTTATGGCATTTGAATATGGAATATTTAGACTTCATTATTTTAACTAAATTTTTAATCCTGAACAGAGATTGTCAAAAAACGAAAATTTAGGAAAAACTTCTCAATTTGCTGCGAAGAGATTTGAATCGGCATAAACAGATTAATAATAATCATTATTGTTGACAAATAAATGGAATTTTGACCAATAATTATTTTAATATACGAATTTCTCTTTCATTTTATAATATTTGAAATCCAATTCTATTTCTCATACTATTCCTGGAAATTCCTCCAAATTCACATAGCATGATAGATTAAAGAATATGAAGTATCATTTCATATATAATGTAATTTTAATTATCAATTTATGTCAAATTTAATGTTTTTATGTTCAATGTCAAAAAGTTAAGATAATGCAACCATACACAAAATCTGTATAACGTAAAAAAAAAATTTACATATTTTTGCAAAATTTTAATTAAAAGTGGCTAATGTTTTTTTCAAATTCAATACATCATTCTACATTCCATACGTTGCACCCATCATGATATGTTACATACATCATTACATACGTTATACGTATCCTCTTACGTTACATACATCATTACATACATTACACCCATTATCATACGTTACACACATCATTCCATACGTTACACCCATCATCACACGTTACTTACATCATTACCAACGTTCGACACGTCATCATACGGTATATACATTATTACATACGTTACATACATCGTCATACGTTGCATACATCATTACATACGTTGCACCCACCATACACGTTACATACGTTACTTACATCATTACATATGTTAGACACATCCTCATACATTAAACACATCATACATCATTACGTATTTTTCTCAAATTCAGTACATCATTGGTAATTCTGAAGTTTGAAGCTTTCGCCCTAACTCAACTCTCTTGGTAATTAAGAAAGTAGAATTCTTAAAGAACTAAACGAGAATTCTGTTCGCATAAAATTATATACATTAAGTTCTTGATTTATTTGTCTATATTAGGCAAAAACTCATTCAAAGCAATTTAACCTTATACGTATAGACCAACTAAAATATGCTACAACAGTATCTGAAAACAAAAACAAAAAAGAACTCAATTTGGAAAAACAGAGCCAATCATATCGAGTTCCACGAAACATTTCAAAAGAATCTTCTGAAATTTCTCCAAAAAAAAAAAAAACGACTTCCATCGGTTCCCGAGACGATTTTCAACCTGCGGGGTAGAGAGCAGAAACAATCGTCTGCAAGGAGAAGGGCGGATGAAGAGAAAGCAAAACCAAACGATCCGTGAAAATCCCTGTTCTTGCATTACTGTTTGGAAGGGGGCACGTGACTCCAGAATTTCGAACGCCGGGAGAGAGATTCATCCGAGGGGGGCTATTCATGAACAAACGATTGCCCAGGAAGCATTTCTTACAGTTGCAGTTAACTTTGCGATATTCAACTCCCTTATAAGCTGTTTGTAGAGCTTTGTCAACAGCGAAATCTGGTGCTTTATATTTTTTGACTTCCCCCTCAGGCCAAACAATTCTCATAAAATGGATTGGAAAATAATGAACAGGCAGTGAATTCGGTGGAAGATAATTTAGGAATGCACTGATCTTTATGACATTTGAATATGGAATATTTAGACTTCATTTTCATCATAACCCAGCTTAGAGATACTACTGTGTCCAAAAAGTAATACCCATTTTCAATTTAAAATTGCCGCGGCTTATGGAATTTCAATTATTTTTCTCTTTTAGTTTGCTGGCACTGTCCTTGACATCTGTGTGAAATTTGACGTCAAAATATTCATTAGTGTTTGAGTTAGGCTTGGCTTTGTGAGACGCTAAAAGTGATTCCTGTGATTTTAGAAATGTCTGAATGAATTGAGCAAAGAACTTGCATTCAATTTTGTTTAAGAAAACGCATGGAATGTTGCAGAAGGCATTTGGTGAGCAGTCATATATCGGAAAGAAATGTTTACAAGTGGTATAAATAGTTCAAAGAAGACAAAGAACGCGTTGAAGACGAAGAGTCCTCTGGTCCACCATCAACTTCAACCGATGAAGCTTACGTCCAAACAATGAAAGATTGGTGCTTATAAGCCGTCCAATTGCAATTAGTAACCTTGCTGATGATGTTAGAATTTCAAAAAGATCGGCTAATCCATTTTAAGCCTCAAACGGGTGAAATCTCGATCGGTACCTACTGAATGAGGCCAGCTCACACTGCATTGATTCTTCGCGACTTTTTCGCCCAAAATTAAGCCGTTATCATTCCATAACGATCGTATTCACACCGTGCGACTTCTGGCTGTTCAATAAACTCAAAAGACCACTCTGGGAACACAGTACATCATTCTACGTTACAAACATCGTTACTTACTATTCTCAAATTCAATATATCATTGGTAAATCTGAAATTTAAATATTTAACCCTTACTCAACTATATTGGTAATTAAGAAAGGTAAGAATTCTTAAACAACGCAACCAAATTATCTATATTATGCTCTAAATTTATCTACATTAGAGAAGGAGTGCATCTACATTAGAGAAGGAGTTCATCTACATTAAAATCTTTAGCCTAATGTAAATACACAAATCAAGAACACAATTTAATTTTATACGTATAGACCAACTAAAATATTCTACACCAGTATCTGAAAACAAAAAGAAAAGAACTCAATTTCGAAAAACAGACCCAATCATACCGAATTCCTCGAAACATTTCAAAAGATTCTTCTGAAATTTCTCCAAAAAAAAAAAAAAGACTTCCATCGGTTCCCGGGACGATTTTCAACGTGCGGGGTGGAGCAGAAACAAGCGTCTGCGAAGAGAAAGCAAAAATCAAACGATCCATGAAAATCCCTGTTCTCGTATTACTGTTTCGAAGGGGGCACGTGACTCCAGAATTTCGTGCGCCGGGAGAGAGATTTATCCCAGGGGGGCTATTGATGAACAAACGACTGGCCAAGGAGCCTTACTTACAGTTGCAGTTAAATTTGCGATATTCAACTCACTTATAGCTGTTTGTAGAGCTTTGTCTACAGAGAAATCTGGTGCTTTATATTTTTGGACTCCCCTCAGGCTAAACGATTCTAATAAAAAGGATTGCAAAATAATGAACAGGCAGTGAATTGGGTGGAAGATAATTTAGGAATGCATTCATCATCTTTATGGCATTTGAATATGGAATATTTAGACTTCATTATTTTAACTGAATTTTTAATTCTGAACAGAGATTGTCAAAAAACGAAAATTTAGGAAAAACGTCTCAATTTGCTGCGAAGAGATTTGAATCGACATTAAAAGATAATAATCATTGTTATTGACAAATAAATGGAATTTTGACCAATAATTATTTTAATATACGAATTTCTCTTTCATTTTATAATATTTGAAATCCAATTCTATTTCTCATACTATTCCTGGAAATTCCTCCAAATTCACATAGCATGATAGATTAAAGAATATGAAGTATCATTTCATATATAATGTAATTTTATTTATCAATTTATGTCAAATTTAATGTTTTTATGTTCAATGTCAAAAAGTTAAGATAATGCAACCATACACAAAATCTGTATAACGTAAAAAAAAATTTACATATTTTTGCAAAATTTTAATTAAAAGTGACTAATTTTTTTTTCAAATTCAATACATCATTCTACATTCCATACGTTGCACCCATCATGATACGTTACATACATCATTACATACATTACACCCATTATCATACGTTACACCCATCATCACACGTTACTTACATCATTTCCAACGTTGCACACGCCACCATACGGTACATACATTATTTCCAACGTTGTACACGTCACCATACGGTACATACATTATTACATACGTTACATACATCATCATACGTTGCATACATCATTACATACGTTGTATCCACCATACACGTTACATACGTTACTTACATCCTTACATATGTTAGACATATACTCATACATTAAACACATCATACATCATTACGTATTTTTCTCAAATTCAGTACATCATTGGTAATTCTGAAGTTTGAAGCTTTCGCCCTAACTCAACTCTCTTGGTAATTAAGAAAGTAGAATTCTTAAAGAACTAAACGAAAATTCTGTTCGCATAAAATTATATACATTAAGTTCTTGATTTATTTGTCTACGTTAGGCAAAAACTCATTCAAAGCAATTTAACCTTATACGTATAGACCAACTAAAATATGCTACAACAGTATCTGAAAACAAAAACAAAAAAGAACTCAATTTGGAAAAACAGAGCCAATCATATCGAGTTCCACGAAAAATTTCAAAAGAATCTTCTGAAATTTCTCCAAAAAAAAAAAAACGACTTCCATCGGTTCCCGAGACGATTTTCAACCTGCGGGGTAGAGAGCAGAAACAATCGTCTGCAAGGAGAAGGGCGGATGAAGAGAAAGCAAAACCAAACGATCCGTGAAAATCCCTGTTCTCGCATTACTGTTTGGAAGGGGGCACGTGACTCCAGAATTTCGAACGCCGGGAGAGAGATTTATCCCAGGGGGGCCATTGATGAACAAACGACTGAGTAGGGAGCATTCCTTACAGTTGCAGTTAACTTTGCGATATTCAACTCACTTATAGCTGTTTGCAGAGTTTTGTCTACAGCGGAATCGGGTGCTTTATGTTTTTCGACTTCCCCTCAGGCTAAGCAATAATGAACAGGCAGTGAATTCGGGGGAAGATAATTTAGGAATGCATTCATCTTAATAGCATTTCAATATGGAATATTTATTCCAGTTATCGAGCAAAAAACTAGCTTAAAATTCTATGCGGAAACGTATAGAATGTTGCCGAAAGCATTAGGTGAGCATTCCTATACAGGTAAGAAATGTTTAGAAGTGGTATAAACAGTTCAAGAAGGCAGAGAACGCGTTGGAGACGAAGAGCCCTCTGGTCGATCACCAAACTCACCCGACGAAGCTCAATTCCAAAAAATTAAAGATTCGGTGCTTGCAAACCGTCAATTTACAATTAAAGAACTTACTGATGATGTTGGAATTTCAAAAGGATGAGTCAATTCCATTTTGGGCCTCAAACGCGTCAAATCTCGATTGGTACCGAAAACACTGAATGCTCCAGCTCACACTGCATTGATTCTTCGTGACTTTTTCGCAAAAACTGAAGCCCATATCGTTCCACAACCACCGTATTCACACCGCGCGACTTCTGGCTATTCCCTAAACTCAACAGACCACTTCGGGGACACAGACAATCATTCTACATTACAAACATCGTTCCTTACTATTTTCAAATTCAGTACATCATTAGTAGATCTGAAATTTAAATCTTAAACTTAACTCAACTATCTTCTTAATTAAGATAGTGAAAAATTCTTAAAGAACGCAACCAAATGATAATGCTCTAAATTTATCTATATTACTTTCTTGAGCTACATTAGGTTAAAATTATCTATATTATATTCTTTATTTGTTAATCTACATAAGACTAAAAACATTCAAAGCAACTTTACTTCATTCGTAGACCAACTAAAATATTCTGCACCAGTATCTGAAAAGAAAAAAAAAAAAGAAATCAATTTCGAATAACAGACCCAATCATATCGAATTCATCGAAACATTTCAAAAGATTCGTCTGAAATTTCTCCAAAAAAAAAGACTCCGTCGGCTCGAGACGATTTTCAACCTGCGGAGTGGAGCAGAAACAATCTTCTGCAAGGAGAAGGAGGGGGGGGAGGTGGAGAAAGCAAAACCAAACGATCCGTGGAAATCTCTGTTCTCGCATTACTGTTTCGAAGGCGCACGTGACTCCAGAATTTCGAACGCCGGGAGAGAGATTTATCCCAGGGGGGCTATTGATGAACAAACGACAGCCCAGGGAGCATTTCTTGTAGTTGCAGTTAACTTTGCGATATTCAACTCACTTATAGCTGTTTGTAGAGCTTTGTGTACAGCGGAATCGGGTGCTTTATATTTTTTGCCTTCCCCTCAGGGCTAAACAATTCTCATAAAAAGGATTGCAAAATAATGAACAGGCAATGAATTCGGTTGGAAGATAATTTAGGAATGCATCATCTTTATGGCATTTGAATATGGAATATTTAGTCATCATTTTCATCATCCCCCAGCTTACAGATACTACTTGCCCAAAATGTAAGACCAATTTTCAATTTCAATTTTTTTTTTTTTTTTTTCAATTCCTTCTATTAGCTTACACTCTCCCTATATACATCTTGTTCAAATTTTCAATCGTTCATAAAATACTTTTTATTCATCCATTCAAGCTCAAATACATATTTTTTTAACTTGTAGTGGGTGACACTTCATGTTAATACAGTTTTTTCTAATATTAATTCAGTAATTAAATTAAATTAATTAATTTTAGTTTTTTTTAGATTGAAGGTGCCTATATCTACAAATAGATGGCGCCAGATGAACTTAAAAAAATGAATGAAAATTATTCGTAAAGGACTTTCTGCAATATAGAGAAAAAAATGTAGGAATTGGCTTAAAAATTAATTTTTTAATACTACTTGTTTCTTTTTTAGGTTGCTGGCACTGTTCTTGACATCTGTGTGAGATTTGACTTCGAAATATTAATTAGTGTTTGAGTTACGATTGGCTTTGTAAGACGCCAAAACTGATTCCGGTGATTTTTGAAATATCTGAATTTATTGAGTAAACAATTTGCATTCAATTTTGTTGCGGAAACGTATAGAATGTTGCAGAAGGGTAATATTTGAATATGGAATATTTTGTTTGTGAGAAAATAAAACACAGAAAAACATTTAAACTTGTTACAACTCAGAATACGAGATTTGAACCGTCATAATAGGATTAATAATCATCATTCTTGACGATGAATAAATTTATTTTAACAAATAACTATTTTAATTAATAACCAATAATTATTTTACCCATGTTAACTAATCCTATTTTTAATATCGTTACTGTAAATTCCTACAAATTCGCATAATATGCCAAGTTTAAGAATATAAATGCTTATTTTATATATAACTTAAAATTACGCTATATATATAAATATAATATGATCATTTATATGATGATTTTATGTTCACTGTCAATAATTCAAGGCAATGCAACTACACAAAAAATCCCTATAATGTAAAACATACGTATTTTTGCAAAATTTTGATTAAAAGTGACGTCTTTTTTAATTCAATCATTCTATGTTGCATACTTAATTACATACGTTACACCCATCATCATACATTACAATCATCATTCCATACGTTACACCCATCATCATACCTTACATACATCATTACATACTTTACACCCCCAATTACATACGTTACACACATCATTACATACGTTACACACATCATCATACTCTACATATATCATCATACGTTACACACATTACATACGTTACATACATCATTACATACGTTTTCACACATCTTTACATACCTTACGCCCATCATTATACGTTACATATATGATGATACATTGAATACATCATCATACAGCATTACGTACTATTCTCATATTCAGTACACCAATGGTAAATCTGAAATTTAAAGTTTTTACCCTAACTCAACTTACTTGGTAATTAAGAAAGTAAAGAATTCTTAAAGAACGAAAACTAAAAATCCATGTTCTTACAGATGTTAATGAAATTATTTACATTAAATTCTTGATTTGTTTGTCTACATTAGGCTAAAACCCATTCAAACCAATTTACCCTTATACTTGTAGACCAACTAAAATATTCTACACCAGTATCTGAAAACAAAAAAAAGAAACTCAATTTCGAAAAACAGACCCAATCATATCGAATTCCTCGAAACATTTCAAAAGATTCGTCTGAAATTTCTCCAAAAAAATAAATAATAAATAAATAAATCCTTCCATCGGTTCCCGGGACGATTTTCAACCTGCGGGGTGGAGCAGAAACAATCGTCTGCAAAGAGAAGGGGGAACAAAACCAAAGAAGAGAGAAAGCAAAACCAAACGATCCGTGAAAATCCCTGTTCTCGCAATACTGTTTCGAAGGGGGCACGTGACTCCAGAATTTCGAAAGCCGGGAGAGAGATTTATCCCTGGGGGCTATTGATGAGCAAACGACTGCCCAGGGAGCATTTCTTGTAGTTGCAGTTAACTTTGCGATATTCAACTCACTTATAGCTGTTTGTAGAGCTTTGTCTGCAGCGAAATCTGGTGCTTCATGTTTTTCGACTTCCCCTCAGGGCTAAACGATTCTCATAAAAAGAATTGCAAAATAATGAACAGGCAGTGAATTGGGTGGAAGATAATTTAGGAATGCACTCATCTCTATGGCATTTGAATATGGAATGTTTAGACTTCATTTTCATCATTGCCAGTTTAGAGATACTACTGTGTCCAAAAAGTAAGACCATTTTTGGATTTAAAATTCCAGCGGTTTATGGGACTTCAATTTTTTTTTTCTTTTTTAGGTTGCTGGTACTGTCCGTGACATCTGTGTGAAGTGTTATGTCAAATATCCATTAGTGCTTGAGTTACATATATCATTACATACTTTACACCCATCTTCATTCGTTACTTACATCATTACATACGTTATACACATCATCATACATTAAATACATCATCATACATAACTACGTACTGTTCTTAAATTCAGTATATCATTGGTAGCTCTGAAATTTAAATCTTTCACTCTAGAAATTTAAATCTAGCTATTAATGTTATACGTAGCCCAACTAAAATATTCTACACCAGTACCTCTAAAAAATAAAAGAACTCAACTATTTTGGTAATTAAGAAAGTGAAGAATACTTAAAGAACAAAACAAAATTCTGTTCGCACACATGTGAATAAATTTATGTACATTTCGTTCTTGTAATTGTTTATCTACATTAGGCTAAAACTCATTCAAGGCAATTTAACTTTATACGTAGATCAACTAAAATATTCTACACCAGTATCTGAAAACAAAAAAAAAGAAACTCAATTTCGAAAAACAGACCCAATGATATCGAATTCCTCGAAACATTTCAAAAGATTCATCTGAAATTCCTCCAAAAAAAAAAATAATAATAAATACTTCCATCGGTTCCCGGGACGATTTTCAACCTGCGGGGTGGAGCAGAAGCAATCGCCTGAAAAGAGAAGGGGGGGGATGGAGAGAAAGCAAAACCAAACGATCCGTGAAAATCCCTGTTCTCGCATTACTGTTTGGAAGGGGGCACGTGACTCCAGAATTCCGAACGCCGGGAGAGATATTCATCCCGGGGGTTCTATTGATGAACAAACGACTACCCGGGGAGCATTTCTTACACTTGCAGTTAACTTTGCGATATTCAACTCACTTATAGCTGTTTGTAGAGCTTTGTCTGCAGCGAAATCTGGTGCTTCATGTTTTTCGACTTCCCCTCAGGGCTAAACGATTCTCATAAAAAGGATTGCAAAATAATGAACAGGCAGTGAATTGGGTGGAAGATAATTTAGGAACGCACTCATCTCTATGGCATTTGAATATGGAATGGTTAGACTTCCTTTTCATCATCACCAGCTTAGATATTACATTTTTGGGGTTTTCAATAAAAGCACATGAATATCATTGGATACAGCTTAAAGCATTGCTAAATGTAGATACTCATAAATCTCAACGTTGTTAAGTCGTTAATAATTAAAGAACATAATTATATTAATATTTTTACCCATAAAATTATGTATATTGTTTTGGGAAGCGGTGTTTCTCGTGTAATTGGTCACTGTTTTTCATATCC
>BPLQ01002125.1:0-93410 GCA_021605075.1 Caerostris darwini | reverse complement strand
AAAATAAATTTGTAAATTATATACGAGCAATATTATAAATTAATTTAATTAGTTAATAACATTTTTACAATAATTGATATTTATTATTAATAATAAAATTTAATTAATAAAATTGTCTTTTATAATTAATTAAAATTAATTTTATCGAAAAATTTTATTAAAAAAATTTGTAATTGCTTATCGATATTTTTTAAATCTAAAACTATAAAAATAGTTTGTATTTCTATTAATATTTACTCGCTAATAATCATTAAGGAATTTTCATATTAATATAATATTCTTAGAAATTTTAAAAAACTCAATATTGCAAATAAAATAGAAAGCAAAACATGCAGTCACTTTAATTACATAAGATTTAATTCGTGAAAGGGAGAAAATGAAAGTTTCCGCAAGCATAGAATAACGTACCTCAAGAGAAAAAAAATGATCAATCATTTTGACAGGTAGAGCAATTATATGTTCAATTTCTGGAAACGAAATTTGATACAAAAATATCTTAAAAATGGTTGGAACTTTTTTCTTTAATTTTTTTGAAATGTAAGCAAAGAAAACTTCTTCACCCAATACTAATTACGGTATCATTCATTCATTCATTCATTCATTTTCTGATAAAAGTTCTAAAAGAAACCAAACAACATTTTTCTTTCTGAAAGTAAGTATTATTCAAAATTCTGCATTACTGGAATAATAAGTTGCATTGATTTTGTTCAGAAAATAAGCTACGTCGAATTCAAACTGAAAAAAAAACTTTTTCTCGATATTAGATACTTTATTTTCAGATTGAGTTTCACTTATTGTTGATTTAAATTGGATTTCTGTTCCCAAACATAATTATAAACAAAAGTTTTTAGACATATAATCTTTAAAATAGTCAATAAATTAGGATATTTCTCTCAAGTTAGATGGTTATTTTAAGTTAATTTTAAAATAGGTTAAATTTATTATTAATATTTATATTATTATTTATTATAAATAAATAAGAGATTAAAGAATCTATGTTTGATTGTATGCTAGTGCAATTTTTCATGTTAATAGATTCATTTTTACTGTAAATATTATTCAAAATTGAGACTAAATATCAGTATTAAAACTACGGGGGTATTAGGCTACGTTAGCACTTTATGATAAGTTCAGAAACATGTGCTTTTGTAAATTCATATCACTATTATAGATGATATTGCATGAGGTTACAAGAACATTTGAAAGACTACGTGTATCGCAAATTCAACAATTACATGTTTTTGTAGAATATTATGAGTAGTTGAAACAAATTCTAGCATATTAATAAAATAGATGTCCATAATCTAAAAAAGGCGATAGTAAATTAAGTAGTGGACATGCAGAACAGATGGGTAAGAATAAAAATTATGTTAAATATATTTCATATTTTTAAGCATCTATAGTTAACAAAAACTAATTATTTATCCTCTTATTTCTATTCATATCAATTATGTTGCAATAATTTAAGTTCCAGCTATTGTCTATTGTGACTTAAAAGTCGAGCTAGAAGATATTTATTGATTAATATTTGTAAATCATTTTCTATTAAGTTTGCCTATTTAGATCCTAAGTCGAACCAGAAGCTATTTATTGATTACTCTAACATGTTACACTTAGTTTTTTTTCTAGTTTTTCGCGCTAACGGAAAGAAAAGATCTGTAATTAAAAAGTCCTTCGTGTATAATTTTTATTTAATATAAACTAAAGTGGGATTAGAAGATATTTATTGATTAATTTGAAATATTTCTGAATTCTATATATAATTTATATAATTTTATTCTATATATAATTTTATTGAAGTGTATTACTGAACCGTTTCACGTTTTATCTGTGCTAATGAGAAAAGAATACAGGAAAAAAAATTACCCTCCGCCCTAATGATTGTATTATACAGAGAGTGCCCACTAAAAATTTCACCTTCCACTTTAACTTCAGAATGGTAACCTTCACTGTTATAGGTTGTCAAGATATAGAAAAGTGGCCCATTAGCAACGCGGCGATATTGATTTTAGTGCCACTTGATAGCAAACAGAGGGATAAGATTTCCTATCGCGAAAACTATACGAGATACAAGAAAAAAGACAATTAAAAGGACATAAAATTAGAATTTGTTGAAAATCTGTCATTGCTTCAACTCCGAAATACAAGAGTTTAACACGATACCTTTCCTCTGTACGAGACATGAATTGTAAGGCAGTACCCGTTGTAAACATTCCAGCTATAAATCATTTGGTAGATTAGTAATCGAATATAATGACTTTGTAGAATTATCTCACTAATACCATGATTGTACCCTATTGAACTTTTCTTATGAGAACATCTCTAACCTCAGTGTAGAAAACCCGTCACCCAATATTGAAGAAACTTTAAACGATGTATTACTCGTGTGTGTTCTATCGTTTCATGGGATATGCTACAAATTATGATGCATGGATTAATAAAAAGAGTCTAGAAGTGCAGTTTAGCTGATGAAGAGCTTATCGAACACCTAAAATAAAGGTATATTCTAATAGCTATCCTTTCTAATATTAAAAGCGTTAAGAAAATGTAACATTGCAGGCGAACTAACCCACATTTTACATATAATGTTCTTCTCGCTATTATGCTCAAGATATCTTTCAATTTCATCAAGGACACTACAACTTCGTAATTTACTTTTTCCCTGTATCTCTTGCAATTTCGATAAAAGAACCTTTACTCCACCCCACTTTAAATATTACTTCAACACTCCAAGTAATGTGGAAGCAGGAATTTAGTTGGAATCCTGTAAATATATATATATTCGTGGCCTGTGGTAGAGTTATAGTAAATGCATGGACCACGTTATAGTAAGCGCATGGAATACCACGGACTTATAGGTCTGCAAGTCTCTACTCTAAATGAAAATTAATTGTAACCAGTGTTGGATGATGGGGCTTAATGGCCGAATGACTAGTACTCTGACTCTCGGGTTCGAATCCAGGCGAAGTGGATTGCTGGATTGTAGTGGTTCGAAATCCACTTTAAGCCGTAGGTCACGGTCTCCACGGAGCGTCACGGACTCCAATTAGAGTTCTCACCCATATCATTCCCAAACGTAAAGGAGCAACTCAGTTCTAGGCACAGTAGTGTGGTGTAGTAGCAGCACTGGATGATATGATTTTCTATATATTAGTATACCTTTCATAAATCTATATAAATTTTTATGTGCATAAAAACTTAAAAGATTATGATGGCATTAATTTTGAATTTTCGAAGTGTGCACTGAACACGTTCCACAGACATTTGCGACATCTGCAGCCCTTGCGATTTTTTTTTTTTTTTTTTTTTTTTTTTTTGAAGACAATATTTTTCAAGATACGAAACATAAAATGAGGATACTTTAAAAATGGTGAAATTTTGACATGAGCCCGATTTTATCTAGTTGTACCCTTTGAAAAGGATGATTTTATACCAACAATGAAGTTTTTTAAAGTCTTGAATTTAATATCAGAATTTCTGTAAATAGATGTAACAGAATGGTAAGGAGACGAATCCTGCAAGAAAGTTAAAGTAGTAGTTGGTTCATTAAGAGTTGTAAAGGAGGTAGTAGATGTGGCACATATGGAAGGTTACACTAAACTTCAAACAAAAGATTGAGAACAAAAGTAATTCTTTTTTTATTGTTAGTAAAACAATTTAAAAGCAAATATCGGAATTATTTGAATATTTAAATGGAAGTATAAATAAAATCTGTAATTATTTTTTTGCTTTATAAGCTTGTTTAATATGTAACAAAAAATATTAGCGACAGTAATGAAATGTTTAATAAATGAAGCGAATTTAACTAAAATGTTTTAATGAATCTGTATTTAAATGAAATTAGTTCAATTCTAATTTCAATATTATTTAAAATTTAAAAAAATTTCAGTCGTGATGACAATTTAAAATAGTTTTTTTAAATATAAAAATACTACAGTCATTTCTTTTTAATGTAGATTAAAAAAATAAGGTGCCTTATTGAAAATGTGAAAAAAAATTATATTCTCATGCAAAAACAAACGGATTTCACCCGTTGATTATTTTATTTATTCTATTGAGTCCATGTTAACTAATTTGTAAAATATACTTTTATTGATAAACTTTTTATACACAGTTTTCATTAATATACTAAGAAATAATATATTACTATGTCGAAAAAGTAAGAAAAATTTTCAATTTAAAATTTCCAGGACTTATGGAATTTCAATTTTTTTTCTTTTTTTGATTGCTGGCACTGTCCTTGACATCTGCGTGAAATTTGATAATAATAATATAGTTTAAATGTTTTTAATCATTAAAAATATTCCGGTTATAAACTTTTAATAACTTTTTTTTTTTTTTTTACATTTGTACAGTATCCTGTTTCCATAAATAATTTTTATGATTTGATTTTAAAAAAAATATGGTTTACATATTGGCATATTGAATATTCACTACTTTTCTATGTAAATATCTTATGCATATAGTTCCGAATAAAAACGGATAATATTTTATTTATAAAACAAGTAATATAACAAAAACATTTTAAAGTCAATTCCTACTTTTTTCTCACTATATTGCAGAAAAGTATATTATAAATAAATTTCATTCATTCATTTTTTTAAGTTTATCTGGTGCCATCTATTGGTAGATATATGCAACTTAAATCTAAAAAACCCCCTAAAATTAATTAATTAAATTTAATTAATGAATCAATATTGAAAAAAACTGTATTAACATCCAGTGTCAACCACTACAAGTTAAAAAAAAATGTATTTGAACTTGAGTGGATTTATAAAAAGTAATTTATGAACGATTGAAAATTTGAACAAGATATATATATATAGGAGAGTGTGAGCTAATAGAAGAAATTGAAGTAGCTTTCTTTTAACATGTGTCTCAATTTTTTTTATTTAAATAAAATTGTTGGTTTAGTGCTTACTGCTTTTTATATGTCCTCAATAATAAATTCTTCTCAATTCTTTGGACATGAGTTAAATAAACATTAATTCGTTGTCCACGTTTTAGTTTTTGAAATTCAATTGCTATTTTCCAAAAATGGCGACTGCAATACAGATCGTATAGAAAAAAATAATTCAGGGTTTCATAGTTTGTTGTCATATAAATGTGATAAGAATATAAATAACTTAGACAGAGGACAAGAAAAAGCAAAAATCAAATATTTTACTTCATTGTTGGGACATCAGGCTGGTTTATGCAAAACAAAAGGGAAAATAAAATAATAATAGTAATAATGATAATTTTTTCAATTGCAATAATTTCGTTTTAAAAATGAGTAAAATATTAGGTTGGGGAAAAAGAAATCCATTATTTTTATATGAACTTCAGGACTTTATTTAACATGCTTCGGATTGTCCGATTTGGGTCAAATATGCACCGTTTTGTTGTATGATTTGTTGCCATTTTAAAGGTAACTTCATAATGCCTCTCTCATAGAAGTCCTGGTCTCTATTTGCAAAAAACTCTACTAGTCGATTTTCACAATCCTCCCTAGATGCCAATTTTTTATCATTAAAGAAATTTTGCAATGCAAGAAAAAGATGATAATCGCTTGGTGCCAAGTCCGGACTGTATGGCGGATGCATTAAAACTTCCCAACCAAGCTCCCGAAGTTTCTGGCGAGTCACTGTAGATGTGTGTGGCCTAGCGTTGTCCTGGTGGAACACGACACCTCTCCTGTTGGCCAATTCTGGCCGTTTCTGGTCAATCGCCATCTTCAAACGGTCCAGTTGTTGACAGTAGAGATCAGAATTTAGCGTTTGGCCATATGGAAGCAACTCATAATAAATAATCCCCTTCCAGTCCCACCAAATGCATAACAGAACCTTCCTGGCCGTTAGTCCTGGTTTGGCCACCGTTTGAGGTGCTTCACCGCTCTTTGACCACGATCGTTTTCGCACAGGGTTATCGTATGTGATCCATTTCTCATCTCCAGTCACCATCCGTTTAAGAAATGGGTCTATCTCATTCCGTTTGGCCAAGGCTTCGCAGATGGAAATTCGATCCATCATGTTTTTTCTGTTAATTGGTGTGGCACCCAAACATCGAGCTTCTTTTTTGAATCCAGCTTTGTGTAAATGGTTTAAAACTGTTTTATGGTCGATTTTTAGCTCCTGGGCGATGTTACGACTGCTAACATGCCGGTCAACTTCGATCATTTCTCCGATTTTATCGACATTTTCGACGACCGGCCTACTTGTGCGAGGTGCATCTTTAACATCAAAATTCCTGAACGGAATCTACGAAATCAAAATTGCACATAATTGGCTGTTACAGTATCGGAACCATAAACACCATTCACAATTTTAGCCGCCTGGCTTGCATTTTCGCCTTTGTCAAAGAAAAACTGTAAAATGTACCGAATTTTCTCTTTGTTCACTTCCATTTTTAACACCCTGTAACTCCCAACTGAATGGACCAAACAAAAACAGAAAAAGAATTATTTTAGTACGAAGTGCCACCTTTCTAACGAGCATAAATCTGAAATTGTTTAATTGATACTTTACGTGATATCGATCACTACAGCCATCTATCGAAAAAATAGTGGATTCCTTTTTCCCCAACCTAATATTTTTAATCATTTCATATTACACATTAATCATTTTGAGATTCATTAAATACCAATTAAAAATAATGAATACTCCAAAATATACCGTTCTTTTGTCCCACTGATTAAATAAAATTTTAATAATTAAATTATCTTGACAGAATTTGCGACATAAAAGTGACAATTTTTTTGTTATCGTAAGTGCAATTTTTCTAATTTATAACTGACACTCGTTTGGAAAGAACTAGATTAGTTTGAAGTTGATGTTTTTTTATCCTTTGAATCAACAACATATGCTCTAGATTATAAATTCATGATCTAGATCAAGGGTGGCCAAACCGCAGCCCTTTCATTACATGCAACATTCTATACGTTTCCGCAAACAAAATTTAATGCAAGTTCTTTGCTCAATTAATTCAGACATTCCAAAAATCGCTGGAATTGGTTTTAGCGTCTCACAAAGCCAAGCGTAACTCAAACACTAATGAATATTTTGACGTCAAATTTCACACAGATGCGAAGGTCAGTGCCATCAACCTAAAAATGAAAAAAAATTTGAACTCCATAAGCCCCGGAAATTTTAAATTGAAAATTTGTCTTACTTTTTAAGTATGTATGTAATAAGTGTACTTAAATTTATGTAAAATACAAACAAGTATGAAAAAACAACAGGATAACCTAATTGGTAAACACAATCCGAAATCAATCCCGGAAAAGAAAACAGGAAACAAAGACGTAAAAAGATGGAATACAGAATTACTGATTTCTCGCGAAAAACCTGTTTGCCTTCTTAGATCTATTCTATTGGCCTTTTCTTAAATTTACATGCAGAACTTGATTATAGGATAAAAATGGCTTTTATCAGACGTATTCTATAGAAATAGGAACAAGCAGAAATAAAAAAAAAATACAACTTTTAAGAATTTGAATTTATCATATGTTAACATATTTTTAACGCTTTCAACTAATGACACTCGCAAATTTGATATTGTTAATTAACTTTATAAGCAAATCTGATCTTTAGACAATATTTTGGGAAAACTGAAACAATAATCTGCTTACAATCTGCCAGAATATTTAGAAGTTTGCCAGATATGCCTCTATATTACTCTGCCAGAATATTTGGAATTTAATACAGAGCATGTGATTTGAGATTGTCGAATAGTTCTTCTAGGCAACACATACCTCTTGTAAATTTTAAAACACACATAATCAAAAGTTCATGGTAAATTAGTATTTATTTCAAATAATAATTTTAGAAACCATAATATTCGAGGAGATTAATCTGTTTTAAATAATAACTTTTATTTTTATTTTATGCTTTCGCATTTTTTGTGGAACGCCACAAAACTCATATCAGAGCAAACTAATATTCACATACGGTTAAAAAAATATACACATTTACAAATAAACAAAAGCGGATATTTTTACATGAAAAATATATTACATATTTACAACCGCATTAATTTATGATTTTCTTTGTTTTATAATTACACATATTTTTACAAAATTAAAATAATATCCATTATAATAGGTATTCTGAATAGAATATTTTTATTTTCGTGAAAAATAAGTATACATATTAATTTGCATTCAATTTGAGAAGGTTAAACTAAAATGTTTTAAAAATTTGTTAGAAGAATAGACCTGGATACAAAGTAGTTAATTCGTATTTGAGTTGAATAAATAAGCAGGTTTCTAAGAATCTTTGTAAAAATTTTTGTTTCTGACAGTCTATTTAACCTGTTACATTACACGTCACTGTATATATTTCAGTTTTAATTGTTAAGAGGGAATAATTCTTATAAGAACTGCCTTTTATTTATGTAGAGATATTTGTTATGATAACAATTTGCTTTAACTAACACATCTTTTCGATTATGAAGTTTGAAATGAATTTAAAGATTTACTAAAATTAAAGGAATTTCAGGCTTCGTATTTGAAAAGTAAAACAAAGAAGGAAAGACATCGACTATTTGCATTAGTTTGTCTTATTTATTTTCTTCCGTTGTTGAACATCGGTGGGCCTCGTGTTCAGCTAAAGTATGCGAGAAACAGCCCACCAAAGGAAGATGAGGGCTATTTGGACAGGGAAGACTTATTTGGGTAAATACCCCGTATTTGTATGTCTTATGCAGAAAAAAGCAGGATATTTTCCATTAGGAAGCCTCACTGTCCATGCGAGACTCTTTGCTCACATTGATACAATTGCTATTGAGTCTTAGTCTTTCTGAAAGCAGTGACTACAAATGGATAGGAACCTGTGCCCTGCTGCATGCTTGAAATGCACGTTGCGCGCAGGAGCATAAATCGGACTAGTTTAAAGATTGTGGAATGTCTTATAAATTATTTTATTAAAGTTCTTTTCAATTTCGGTATTTATGTCAGTGACTATAACCTTTCATTAATGATTAATTAAGGATAATTTAATATATATTCGTGGATTCTTAATGTATGGTTTTTGATGATTTTAATTTTCATTTTCTCAACAATTTCTCTAAAGGTAACATAATTACAGTTCAAGAATTTAGGAATCAAAATAATAGTTGAGATAAAACAAAATTTTAGGTATATTTTTTTTTTACTCCTGCATTAAATTTTAAACAATTTTAAAATAATATATTCTGTAAAACGAATATTTTCCTGTATTTGGAATTCCATTTCAATTTTTATGTATACCTTCAAATCATATTTGCTATCCATGTAATCTGCGACAGAACAATATTTTTCAATATGAAGTACTCAATAAAAAATTAATATAAAATTACTCTCAATTATTCATGAATTCAAATTTTTTTAATACTAGATTTTATTATAAATTTGAATTTGATTAAATTTTAATTTTCCATGTAGTTTTAGAAATAAATTTTTAGTGATGAATTAATTAAAATAGAATTAGAAAAATAATTATTATAGCCAAAGCATAGTTTTGATACATGTAATTTATATTTTCATTTTAATTTATTATAATTACAGCAAAATCTGAATTTTATACCACAAAAAATAATAGTAATACATAACTTTTTTCATTCATTTTCTGAACTCAATGAAGTTCCATATGTGCATCCTAAAATATATTCGAACCAATAAGTCCCATTAAAGTATATCTTGAAACCTAATCATCGAAAAATCTACGGCCTTCACTATCATTTTTATTAGCCTTTATATATTTAACATATTCTAACTTTTATCGATTTATAATTATGTTATTTATTTATATATACTGTCGGAAAAGTATTTTGGCTTCTAAATAATTATCCTCTTAATAAATTCGTAGCAAAAGCTAGTTAAAATTAATAACTGAAATATTTCCTGAGATATTTAGTTTCAAAAATGTTTTACACTGCCGAGTTTCTAAAAAAAAATCCCAAAACAAGATATCTAATAGATAATTGTTATTGAAATCAAAATACTACTGGAAACAAATATCTTTTCAAATATCTTATAAGTGGTCAGTGCATTGTATTGCATTGCATTGCATTGATATATATGCCAGTGAATGAAGCAACACGCATTTCATATATACACTTATTGAAATCGTTTCATATTATATTAAAAATATCAATAATAGAATACACCAATAATAGTCCGCATTCCAATATCAGCCAGAAAAGAAACCAGTTCCACCCTTCAGTGTTTCATATGTACAAGTTTAATTATTACTTGCATTAGGCATTCTCAACCTGTGGGGAGCAGCACCCTAGGGAGGCGTAATAAGGCTAAATGAGGAGGGGGGTTGAGTAAATCGAAAATATTATTTTAACTGAAAGGAAAGAAATAAAAATGAACCCTGATCTAATAAAAATAAAATAATATTTGCACTAATATAATACATTTACAAATAAGATAAAATCAGTACTATACAATATATTTAATAACTGACTTATTAATGCTAAATTAAAAACAAATTTAATAATTATTAGTGTCTCGCTTGAGCCCATCTTGCAGAGAAAAGTTTGTAAAGAAAGATTTAATAGAAAGAACTCTCTAAGTTCTATTTATCTGAGATCTATATTTGTCTTCAAAGCAGCCCCAACCAAAAATCTTATTTCGCAAAGGTAAGGTGTTGAAAATGGTAATAGTATACGAAATGGTCTTGTTTAGAGTACAGAAAACTGATCATCATTCCCCCACCCAGCCAAAATTCAAATAGTGATTTATTCCTAAATTGTCTTTTGATTTCGCCATCTGTCGTGAAGTCTATGAAGTCTGGTTTTTTTAGAAACTAAAGCTTCTTTTGGATCATGGAATGTATCCACACACATTTTGGCAATATTTGTTTCACAAGTGTACTTAGGAACCTACCAAATGTTAAACGAGAGCCATCAGATCCCATTTCGACGCAATTTTTCCACTTTCCCTCGTTTATAAAATCCCTTAAGATAGCAAATATTGCGAGTGTGGTTGCTTTAAGTCCTATTGTTTAACAGAAAAGTAGTTCGTATATCGCCGATATACCATAAAAAATAGAACACAGGCAATGAAATGAGCCTCTTTATTGATATCTGCTGTCTAATCGATCTGAATTGAAAACAATTTATCACTTATCTTCCCAAAATAATGATGTTGCACAACTTCAGCTATATCATAAATTCGTTTGGCAACGGTATCATTTGATAGAGGTATGAATTACAATTGTTTGGCAAAATTATCTCCAAACATAATTTCTATAATCTCAATTGCAGCTGGAAAAAAAAGGTCGTCACCCAATGGTGTGAGCCTTTTTTATGTCTAGTTTTTTAATATGAAACTTTGTAAGATGCTAGTAAAGTCACAGATAAAGCTTTGCAAAAACTGAATTTTGCTTTTCATATGATTTTAATTTTAATTCGGTGAATTCTGAGGGTTTGTTAAAATAAACATTACAAAACTTTCCCAAATGCCGTTTAAGTTTATTAATTTACATGCTATGCGCTGGGAAAATTTTGACTAAATGGCACACAGAGGCCTTCCTTCTTCCTTTACTTCAATACTGGTAAACCACAAAATTTAAGTATTCTTCAGAATATATTCTTGAATTCATTTTCGGAACCACTCTCGTTTTTTCACTTGCTGCTTCACTGTCGTGTATTGTTCGCTTATAAAAATTATTATGATTTATGACGCCATAGATTATAGAATAATAGATTAATTATTATGACGCCATTTAAAAATTAATCTATGATTCTGTATAAATTTACTGCCGTGAATATTTAATACAATGAATTTACATTAGCATCCAAATTACGAAAAACGTAGTCATGAGGGATTCGATATCAATAAAATGAGAGTCTCGACTGAGATTGGGTGGAATTAAACAGGATGCTACATTTTTACTCGTTTCCGAGTTCGAGGTCGTGCAAGCCTTACAGAATGTTCAAGACAAATGGAAACTTGTCGTGAAGCCGCGAAAATGTCCGATACGGTGTATGAAAGACAAAAAGCAATAAAGAATCACAGATATTGGTTTTGTCAGTGCAGCATATCGGTGTTGCCAAACATCAATACATTTATTTATTTATTCTTGATAATTTTAAGGTTAGTAATTAAGTTGTAGTTTGGGTTTAGCGTCGAAATACATTAGTATTGTAAGAGATGGGGGGGGGGGTAAGTAGGCGCAAAGAAAATTATAATTTAAAGTTGGGTCGCAGATATCAAAAGATTGGGAAAGCTAGCTTAAGAGGATCCGATATTTTCAGTTTGTAAAGAGCACAATCATATTAAGAACGAATATACGAATTACTTTTTGTGCACTCCCATAAAATACATTTCTTTCACATGTACACTGCCATATAATTCCATCAAATGATAATTATTATAAGTAATACGTAATTAATAACAATCAATTTTGAGCAATCTGACTAGAAATTCAAACGAAACGATTTTTAGAGACAATTCTTTTCAACGGACGAATGTAAAATATATTCACCAAACTATTTCAATATTTCAAAAAATTTATGTCAAAATGTCTAAATGTTAAAAGGACTAGATGTCATCATATGCTTAATTCTTATGTCAAAACTAATAAAATTGAGTTAATACCTTCTTCATGGAATACATGGATCTCCAAAAATAGCAAAGCAGAATAATTGTCTTGTTAAATTACAATTCCTCTAATGTATGTACTGATATGCTACAATCGCCATTATACTTTAGCACAACAACAAACCCTATTCTGGGATTTCTGGTTATTTATTTCTTGCAAATGTCTTTGAAGGTATTCTACAAAAAATAGCATCAGTTATTACATCAATCAAGATCATATTAAAAAGATTTCCCCTTTATATGTACGCTCCCGATTTAAGATGGAATTATTGCGATTAAGATAACAGAGGGAAACAAGCAGCACTTTGAGTTTTTCTCTTTAATAAAAGAAACACGGAGCCCATATTCAATCAAAAGAACAAAGCTGGATGGACCAATCTCACAGTTGCCTCTGATCCAAAATTTACCAAAAAATGCGAATGGGAAGTACTTAAAGATCAGGGTAGGAGTAGTCACAAATTTGTGACAACCAAAATTTTTCTGAAGACAAAAATTTCACAAATCATAATTTTAAAACATATTATGGATGCGCACTACAAATTTGTAAACTCAGAAAGTTCCTGAAATATCAAAAAAATTTTGCACTCTATCAACAAACAAGTACTTAAAGTTGAAACCAAAATTCTACAAAAATCTATAACTCCTGCTCCTATTCTTATCGCATTAAGAATACATCTGCCACACCTGAAATTACTCGATGAAATAATGAACTAGCAGTAAAGAAAAAAAATAAAGCTCGCAGAAGACGATTGCTTACAAAAAAGTTAAGGCGAGGGCAGAACCAAGAATCAGATTGTTTATTCCAATAAAAGAGCACTTTACAAACAATTATCACTTAAATACAAAAGAACCACTTGGAAACTGTACACAACATTCTTTTTTGTATGGAACTCTCTTCAAACGCCAAAATTTAACTAGCAATGTTGTTTAAGGAAGCTGGTAGGAAAAGATAGTCAGGATAGCCACTAGAAGGAAAAGTTAAAGATATAGTACTGGAAATACTACAGAAGCTTCACCCGCAAGAAAACCTCTCACCAAATATGCAAATAAAATCGAAATATTTCAAGGAAACTAATTTACATACTCTAAACTAAAATAGTTCATTCAAATATTTCCCAAAGAAAAAGCGTCTGGTTACAATGGCATTGATTATACAATTTTACAAATTGTCTGCTAATATATTCCGTCGGTACTTTTAAATCTCTTCAACAAATTCCGTTCTCTCTATCCCATTCTTTCCCAAACGTCTTAAAATTGGATTCCTTATACCATTTCTAAAAAAGGTAGATTTTTACAGTAATAATTCCTTTCGATTTATTTTTCTTCTTTCCACATTAGGAAAATTTTCAAAAAACTGTTACTTAAAAAGTAAACTTACAGACTTGTTCAAATCAACAAACTTCATCTATCACTGTATAGATTGAGAGAAAGAAAATCAGTTGGCCATGCACTAATAAAATTAATGGATTTTTAGAAATAGTTCGGAAATAAAAGCAAATATTCCGTTCTTATCTCAATAGACATTAAAGGAGTCTTCGACAACTTTAAATATACATCAATTAAAAATGGTTTTTTCATTTATTAAAAAACTATCTATTACAGAAACTGTACATGATGTTTTCTGTGTGATATTTCCTGGATTTATCGTTTATTGAAGGAGTGGATGTCAAAATGTAATGTTGCATCATTAATTTGTGAAGTTGAGTTGGATTTGATCTCTTCTGCTTTTTACCCGTTCTGTATTGTTTCTGTTCTTGGCCATTTAACAAACTGTTGCGACATTGACTTGAATTTTTCCATTCCTTCAATGACTGTCATGGTTGTCCACAGATATATTGTAGTGGTCTAGTATTTTGGAACTTAATAGTTGATGAAATATTTAATTTTCCTTCAATACCAGATATTCATTTGTAACCAATTGCTAATGATGTAGCGTTTACTATTTCAAGCAAGACAGGAGAAGTACTCAAAGAACTCTAGCTGTATCTGTGAATAAATTCAAAATATAAAAAGTAAAATATAGCCATACTATTTTACGGGCAAAAAAAAAAAAATTTCACATTATTAAGTAAATTAAAAACTGGTCCAAAGATTCACTAGAATCATTAACAAATGCGAAGAACGAAGGCCTTCAAATACTTAGCCGTCATTTTAGATGAAAAATTTAATTGGATTGCACATCTTACAGAACAGTGAACTAAATCAATAGAAAATCTCAATCGTCTTTTTAGAATTGCCGGCAACAAAAAGGAAATCAATAAAGAGTACATAAAAATACTCTACAAAATAGTTATTTAATACATGCATTCACATAGTGCAACGATAGAGGCAACCAAACTTACAGCCTGACAAACAAGAATAATTACCTCAATTCAAATATTTTATTAAAACATTTACTATCGTAATAAATCCAGATTCAACCTTGAAAGTGATTATTGAAATATCACCTCTATATCTGGCAAGTAAATATGAAGAAATATTCATATAAACTACTGAAGTTCTAAAAATGTTTACAATATATACATGATACTAATTTTAATCCAAATGATTACGAGAAAAAAATGATTTACAGGTGCATCCAATATATTTTGACATAGATCTCAAAATCTACATCCATACCTTAACTATAATTTCACTATTAATATTTTCACAACAACACAATAACAGCATAACATTAGATCATACTAAATCTGAAGTCGGTAAATGTTGCACCTTTTACTGTTTTAAATATGACAAATTAGTTTACGAATTGAAAGGAAAACTTTCCAACAACAACTCTGTCTTCTAAGTTTAACTTCTTGACACAAAAAAAGTCTTAGAATATTTGGAAACTAAATGCTCCAGTATCAATTTGTACAGACGAACAATCAAGTTCCTCTGTCATCCTTTATCTTAAAACTCCTCATTTAATGACCAGAGAAATCTAGTAAAAGCTCTTAAGCAATGATTCCATCCAATTTCTTTTGGATGAAAAACACGCAGGCTACTTTGGTAATGAGTACGCAAATAGCTTTGCTAAATCAAGCGTTATAGATAGCGAGTCAATAGAACTCCGTATCCATTTTTACTTCTCAAAAATAACTTAAATGATTGTCTTTTAGACGAATGGTAATTTGATGATTTCTAAATCATTCCTAAAGTCTTAAAAAACATAGAAGATTTTATGCTTAGAAGTGGTCATGGACCATTACCAACATGGACCATTCCTAAAGAGATTCAACCTCTTAGTAGATGATTTTTCTTACTGTGGAGAACCATTCCGCTGTACAACTACTTTCTGTCTTACAGAATCATGGCATCTTAAAATACATTCTTAGCTTTTTATACATTCAATGGCATAGAAATATAAATTACAACCCATGGACCAGATGGAAAATCATCAAATTAATGAACTTTATGAAAAGAAATGAGCCTTTAATCATGCCCAGAAATTATTATATATTTCCTAGAATGAAAACCACCATAATGTTTTATATCCCATTCCATACTTTTTTCACTTGTTTATTACCATTATTGATTCCTTCTGCATTATAAACTTAAGCTTATAAGTGAAACGAGAAGTATAGTAATGAATTTTGTTACATAATATTATGTTAGCTACCATAGTGTATTTATTTTTCTGTATTATAGACATCGTGCACATTTTTTTCTGCAATTGTAAGTTTTCCTTTTTTATTATTATTTTTTAATCAAAATTGTAAAGAATTATCTGCATGGATAAAATGCCGCAGAGGCATTACGTGTCTACTGGAGAAGCCGTGGGCTATGTTGAGGTCCTTGTTCTACAATAGTTATACGGGACGGTATACGCAAATTTGAAAAAAAAATTGGTTGCATTTGCAATTGATCTCTACCTGGACAATCATCCGTTCCTGTAGACAATGTTGCAGAAGTCCATGCGACGATAAAGTAAAGTTCATCTTGAAAATACCCGCGGTGTTTCACACGTTCTGCAGTGCCAAATTCTATGGCTTTGGTCCTCAAGATTTTGCGCTGTGTTCCCTATAGGTTCCAGCTTTTATAGATGTTGCAAATGAGTGATAACTAATTACGGCTAAATTTCTGAGAATGAATTCTTCATCCGGTATTAAGATAATTTTACTGGCTTAGATTGGCTTGATTGTTCGTCTGCACACGATATTTTAGCTGGCTTTTATGCATTCTGTGGACGGACCATTCAGATGATTGGTACCATTCATACCATTTCAGGTTGATTGGTAACTTTAATTCCAAGAACTGTGTGCAATGTGGGCAGAGGATAATCCCCATGAAGTGACTATAATAAGCATTTTCATTCTCGGCCCGTACTTTTACGAAGACATTATTCTGAAGATCTACAAATGCGTACGGTAACGAATGTTCGTTATCTAGAAATGTTGACTAATTAGTAATTCCTTTCTTATAACAGTGAATTGCTTTATCTGATAGTGTGTGAATACAAGAGGGCACTTCTCCCCCTTCTGTTATACGTTACTTAAAAAAACAGTTTGGTGGCAGAGTTTTTTCCTGTCATTTCACGTTTCCATTCCCGCCAAGGTCCCATGATCTTACTCATACAGATTTCTGCCTGTGGTGATATCTGAAAAATTAAGTGTATGTATCAAATCTGCAAACAATATCTGATTTGAAAGATGCCATCAGACGTTAAGTTCAACAGATTGCTCGTGTCGTACACGCTTCAGTGATATACATCATCTGCTGCATGCAAAGTGTCATCTAGTGTGAAGGAGGGGATAGAAATAGAGTAGGTGTAAAACACATTACAATGTTTTGCTTTCTGTTGTTTCTCTGTAGTTGCTGTTGGTTTTTACTTTCCTTTTTTTTGTCTAGCGCTTGTAAGCGGCATGTTATTCAGAGTGCAAGAAAGCAAGATACGCGACACACATTTCACAATGCCTGTTTTTTCACCGAATGTGACAGCATCAATCATCTTAAGCTGAACCAGAAAATCTGCCTACCTTGTTCTATTCTTATCGTTTCGGGGAATTTCAGCAGGCGGGGATCAGAATTGGTGAACTCTGGTGAACATCACAATTGATTTCTCTTTTTTTTCTTAGTCTATTTAGCTTCGGCGATATTCGTGTTTCAGATACTGTTCCAAAATTATTTATTTACGGGTTTTCACCCCGGAGATCCCATTCCAATAAAAAAAAGTAGGTGTTGCCATTTGAACTTTTCGAAGGTTGTCACTTAACCGTAACTGTTAGAGTTTAACTGTTCTCTTTCATATGATTCATCAAAGAATAGCTTAAAATACCATAAAACAAAATTTTATATGAACGGTATTATAACTCTGTACTCATATAACACGAAATTTTTTTTATAATCACCTATATATATTTTCCGCAAATTGATTAACTATACTGTAAAATGCAATAAAATGAAGAGATTTTCTAGAAAGCATGAATTTTTTCTGGGTATGCTACGACTAGCATTTCGGCATAGATGCACACCATTAGACACTTGTATCGCCACATACAAACGTCATACAAAGGAAATATTTTTCACATTCCTAAAATCAAAAGAATCCGCGTTTTCGGATTTTCCTCTCTGAAATTTGTGTTATTTGTTTTATATATTTGACTTTGATATATCTTGTTCTTCTTGGTGACTCATTTTGGATGGCTAGCATTCTGTAAGTTAAAATCACTATTAGGAAGGTAACAAATTTAATAAATTTTGTTCAATTAATAGCTGATAATTATTAATTGAATTTTATTATTAACTACTAATATGTATTGCATTGTATTTGATCCCAATATGTTTTTACTAACTCAGGTACATTAAAAGAATATAGTTTCTACTTACAGTCTACTTTCTTTCACAAAAACGAGCGAATGTTTCTCCTTTTTTTCTGTACCAATGGCAAAATGTTCCTGGATCAAATAGATTCTTTTTTCTGAATTTCAAACCAAGAAAATAAGGTTTAACGTAAATATCTTTTGTTTAATGTAATTCTGTCGCTAATTTGTGTTGATCGTATTTTAAAAGCTTTATCGCATCAATATTACACAATAATATCTTGCTCAATTACAGATAAACGTTTAACGTTAATAACTTATGCGCTGAATGAATCTTTTATCTAGTTGTTGCCATAATGACAGGGAAAATCCCCAACGTTGCTTTATACAGCTACAAAGTATTCTCCTATATTTCATTAGGAAGATCTTTATTTAAAATTGGGTATTAAAAATAAATGGTGTTGGTGTTGAAAATAAATGGGTGTGTGAATGTTTTCCAATATTTTTAATAATAGCTTCTATTTTATATTTAACTCTAAATATATTTGCAGTTGTACTACACGGGATCAAATTCAGTTCATTTAAATAAATACAAATAAATAACCATAGCTGATCAGGAAAATCGTTATTACATGGTGTTCAAATTGTGAATCCATTAAAAATAATCGTATTTCATCACAAAATTGAAAATGACAATTGAGCATTTTTCAACGTGACAAACAACATACATCTGTATGTAATAATCGATTTATATGTTGCCTTCCGTTCTATTAGCACTAACGTTTTTTAACTTAGGAATTATGGGGTAGAGCCTTCATGAAATTGATAACTTTAAAAAGTTAGTGCAATGTCTTTTCTTATATATATATTTTATTTTTCATATCTGTTGATATATTGTTGGGTACCCTAATGATTTAATTTGTATTCAACAATGGTTCCAAACGACATGGGCGCGATAACTTTAATAAAAGCAATCAATTCCTTTAATTTACTGGGCATGGAGGAGCCTTTACCAAATCACATCACAATTGGACCACTCGATGCTATTTTTGATTCTAAATTCAAACTATTAAATGATTGGTTTAAGCTATAGACGCGAATATAGTAAATAACACAATACATTTTTTATATAATTTTAAATTCTAATTTATACCTATTAAATGTCAAATTAGCATTAATATTAGCATAATTAATTGCTAGAAAGTAAATATATTAGAAATGTATTGTATTACAGACTTTTGAACACTTTTAAAATTAACTGCACTTTTGTATTATATGGCGTTTCTTTATTCTGTTGTTTGCTAAAGAAATCAAACTTATATCTTTTGCTTCCTTAGCTCAAACATTGCGTTCATTACTACTTTTGCAGAAGAATGAACTAGATACTGACTATATTTAAGCATCATGCATATATTAAGCATATCATGCAGCAAATATTTCAACTCTCTTTTGAATTTCCCTGCCTTCAGGAAGTGTTTTATGTCAAAGATTATTTCATCCTTTAGAATTCGTTAGTTAAAATGGCAAAAATCTTCAACATTTAAATTATTTTTCTGCTGTTGTAGTTGTATAAATGTCTCATATGAAATAAAGTATCCTATACTCCAAATTATCTAAGCGGTTGAATAAAAATGCATAATCATACAGAAAAGTATCTTATGGGTTAATAAAACACTTTAGATAATATTATTTAATTAAACATATTACAAGAATTAAATTTCTGAATTAGAAAAGTTTTTTGGACCTTGAGAAAATCATAAGATTTGCAAATTAGTTCGAGCCATTTTATTTGACGTTTAATTTTGGAAAAAAAATGAGTAATTGAATTTTTCAATTGGATCTTAATTAGTTTTACATATTTAAAATATATTAGCGAAGAGAGAAGCAATTTTTGAATAGATACAATCCGAATTAATTAATAATTCGTGTTCCAAGAAAGAGTTATACAATAGGGATTATACATGCATGCATATACTGATGTAATTAGGACCGTATAAAATTGAAGCTAATCAGTAAAATTTAAATACATTTAAGAGTTTAAGTAACAGAAGAAGTATCAAAACTAGAAGATGCTCGGATATAATCAAATTATGATAAAGGAATATATCATTAATTATTCCTTTAGCTTATCTAATTTCATTTTTTTAAATTCAAATACTCATTAAATTAATTTCTCTTAATAATACGTTAGGAAAGATAATTCTCTAATCATAATTTTAGAAAGGTATTTTTTTTTCTATTTTTACATTTAAAACACTTAAAATTTCGTAAAATTCTAGGTAGGCGTATAAATTAAAAAAATATTATATAAAAATAGATTATATTTTTAGAGGAAAAATTAATCAAATGGAAAGGAATTAGATTTGTAATTTTAATAAATAATCAGTATGCGAAAATTATGTTAAAATCCTAAAAGCGTTTTTGGATAATTTTATGCGAATAAAAATACATCAATAATTATGCCGTTGCTATATGTTAAAATTAACATTGATTAGAAATTTTAAAAATACTTCAACAATATTACATGTGTTAGCATTGATTTTCAGTAGAAAGTATAGCTCTATAATTACGTAAATACTTGGGCAACAGCATAAATAATAAGTAAATAGATAATTTATTAACAATTTATTCAACGCTAAAATAAGCAAATGACATATAAAACAGCTATTATTCATTTATATAAATAACTATAACTAATTTCTTGCCTAAAGTAATTTTTACTAAAAATCAGAAACATCAAAATCATACCTCAAAAAATAGATATCAATGTCTTCAAAATAAATGAACCAATATGAAACTCATGAATATCATCAAATAAAACCAATATGATACCATCAAAACCATACCTATGAAGCAAAACATTTATTTCAATAGATTGTTTCGTAAAAAAATGAGAAAAAGTATCAGAAAAATCATGGTATTGAAATAAAAGGTTAACCTAGACAAGTATCTACTAGACCGAGATCTCCATTGACATATCAGATGGAATCCATATCACTGGAGAACTCGGTTTCTCATGGATGAAACCGGATTATTTTTATCAAATTGAATCCTCAATATTGAATGAATCAGTTTACATTGCACAGGAAAATGGGTTTAAAAGAGTAACAGGCATGCAAAAAGTGAGCTAAACATTCAAAATAATTTTATAACTACTTCTAATTTTACAGAAGCGATTTACCATTTCAAGTTTAATTGAAAACAATCAATTCCAAAATTTTATTTGAACAACAGGAATTTTTACAGTCTTCTGAATTGCAAATTACAAATATTTATCATCTCTTTATGCATATATCATCAATTAAATTGATTGAAATAATAAGAGAAGCAATATACACAAGCTTGTGGAGGTTTTCTTGCGGGAAGTTAAACCACATTTTAGATGAAAATAATATCTATTGACGGGACTTCAGGGAAGATCATGGATATTTGAATTAAGTCAACGTAATTAATTATTAAAAATAGCGAACAATAAAGAAATTACAAAACATTTATATTTATTTCGCAATCAAACATTCCTCAAAATTTAATTTAAGACTAATAAGAAAAAATTAAAAAAAGCCGATTTATAAAAAAAATTATCAAATCTTTGTCTATTCTATTAAAATAAAATATAGGTTTCTAAAATTAAGTAGTATGGAAAAAAAATTATTTTTTAAATTAGATTTATTATAATCCTTTCTCTTGAATATTGTACTTATTGTAATTAAAAAAATACAAGAAAATCAAAGATGAATAAAAAGTATAATAAAAACACATTCAAGAAGCATACTTTAAAAAATATATTTAATAACAATTTTACTGATTTTAAATAATTTTTATTCTCACTAATAACAAATACGAACTATCAATAAGCGAAAATGATTTGCAGATATAAAGATTTTATAGAGAAAAGTATATATAATTAAAAGTACTACTACGAACTTTTTTTCATTGTACAGGCTATTGTTGCTTAACAGGGAATTCTGCATTTTACGTTTCCTATGCCGCCAAGCCTTTATTTCTTGGCAAATGGCAGTGCTTTGTACCATACCGCAGTACTTTGAAACAGCCACGGACATTATGTTTGTTTAGGAGGAAACTTGGCGAAAACCGTAAGGGTAAAAAAATTGCCATATAAAGTAGCGGAACCCTAAAGTACAGAATTCCAATTTAAATACAGAAACGAAAGTGCGATAATCATCGCCGAAAGCGACTGCCCTCGTTTCTCTAGTTGCTGATGAATTTTGGCGAAAGTCGTAAAAACAGCCAAAGACGCCAGCAAAAGAATTTACAAAAAAATACCAGGAGCATTAAACATCGTAGACTCCCCGAGGTTTAATATATTGGGTAAATATATAACATCGCTTAACTATATTATAGGTAGACAATGTGAGAAATATTTGCCCCACATTTCTTCTGAGTAAATGCACAGATAAAAATTTTAACTACCGGAGTTGAAAAGTTAAAACAGGATTAGAAATAAAAAAACAATTTGAAATTCAATATTTAATTAACCAAAAAATACCAACTATTTTGATAGTAATCGACATCATCCATGATAATATTGTGAAATTATGTATTGCCTATTATTGCTGTATTAAAGGAAGAATTATCATTATTATTTATTTACATAACATATCTTTATTCTGCTATTATATATCTTGCTAGAGAAATGTTTTTTTTTAAAATACAAAGTATATTTCAATTATGCAAAATCAAATAAATCAATTTCTGAATGTTCAGGTATTGCTAACGATACTAAATTAATAATTAATAGTGTAAAAATATCTTGCATATAAATATTTAAGTGATTGATGGACCTTCAAAAAACAAAAATTTTCATTAAAACTATTTTTAAATAAAAAAATTTTGTATTTTCACGATCCTTCATTCCCTTAAATATTTATATGCAAGATATTTTTACACTAGTAATTATTAATTTAGTATCGTTAGCAATACCTGAACATTCAGAAATTGATTTATTTGATTTTGCATAATTGAAATATACTTTGTATTTTTTAAAAACATTTCTCTAACCAGATATATAAAAGCAGAATGAAGATATTTAAATGAATAATAGTAATAATCATTCATTTAATCTAACAAACTGGACAATACAACGCTTCATCACCACGGAAGATATAAATTATTATCAAATTATTGGTATTTCGGTTTAATTATCAGTAAAAACGGTTTTGAAGAACGGTTGAAAGTAGAACTGCAATTCCAAAATACATTCTACTATATTTGAATACAAAATGTCATTTCAAGTGGTTCTACGGCCATAACGCTTTATCGAATTATACCATAGAAAGGGATTGAGGACGATTAATCGTCGTTCACGTTGTTTCTTACAACAAGGAGTGTACTTCAAGAGAGTGCCCATATAAGAGTATCATCCGGATTTTATTCGTGCAACTGTGAATATAGAGGTGTACAAAGGAGTACTAGAGAAACAGAGATGTGTACTCTATCAAAAAACAAAAAATGATGGAATTTGAATTTAATTTTATGGATGGAATTTTATTTAAGTGCATATTTTCCTGCAGATCCTGTCGTTATTCTAGAAGGGTGCGTTGTTAATCAGGATAATATTAATTCATTAGAAGATTTTTCTTTTTTTTTTTTGCAATTTGGAGATTGCAAATTTTTCACTCTCCTAGCCAAACAGCTGTACTGTTCGGGTATAATCTCGTATTATTGATTATAGTTAGGAGGAAATACACTCATGTCCATAAATTAAGGATAATGAAGTTCAGGCAAAGAAAGAGACAGAAGCAAAACAAATTTGACTTATTTGTAAAGTCTATTTATTAAACAAAAGGTAAAGAGCAAAAAATATGCTATATGTTTGACATAATTAATAAAAAATGCGATTTTTACTTCCTGGATCAAATTTCAAAAAAGAACCTATTTACAAAAAACAGTATAACATGGTTAGTATGATGGTTAATATGGAGTATGTCTCCCGGACGATGCAGTACAGGCCTTACAACGCCTAGGCATGCTGAGTATCAAATTATCAATCTGATCTTGGGAAATATTACACCACTCATCAAGCAATGCCCTCCGAAGTTCCGGTTGACAGGTAAGAGGGAGTTGACGGGCTGCAATTCGTCGGCCAACCATATTCCACACATGCTCTATTGGATTCAAGTCCGGTGAGTATGCTGGCCAATCCATACGGGTGATATCCTTCAATTGAAGGCATTCGTCTACAATGTTTGCACGGTGAGGACGGGCGTTGTCATCCATAAACAGAAATTCATCACCCATGGCGCCCCGAAACAAACGTACATGTTGTTCCAGAATGACATCCGATAAATGTGGCCTGTCATCGTTACACTCTGAACATGCAGGTCAGTTCTGGAACCAAGAATAATTCCTCCCCAAACGAGCCATCCTGCACCACCGTAACGGTGTCGTTCAATGGTGTTCTCTTGGTGGTAACGGGTACCTGGCACTCTCCATATGAAAGTCCGGCGAGAATCAGACTGAAAACTAAACCTAGACTCGTCGGAAAACATCACACCAGACCACTGTTGCGGTGTCCACAATGCATGCTCTCTACTCCAGGTTAATCACAGGCGACAGTGAGTTGCGGTAAGTGGAACACATCTGACAGGCTTACGAGCATATAGACCAATGTGCCTTAAGCGTCTGTACACGGTCTGCCTTGAAACTGTCGTACCGGTAGCTGACGAGACAGGTCTGATGCTGTGCTCCGTCTGTTTCTTTTGGCAGTAACTGCTAAATACCGGTCCTCATTCGGCGTTGTAACTCGGGGGCGACCTGTGCTGTAACATCTACTCGCATTACCATCATCTTGGAATCGTTGCCAAAGCCTGGAGATGACACTCTGGGTGATTCCAAGTTCCTCGGATACTTCCAGCTGGGTACGTCCACATTCCAGTCGTCCGATAATTTTACCACGTAAAAAATCATCCAAATACTTCCTTTGTGCCATAACTATGCGGTTATTGCACTGAAAGGCTTTTAAAGCGCTTGTGAAAAATTTTACTTCTTTGCCACCTTTCCTTATATACCCCTCTCTTACACTCTCGTCATTGTGACGTACTATCCGCGCCATCTGGTGGTTTCCTGTAATTTGCATATTCTTCTTCAGGATGTGTGTGATAATTCTGCAGGTGAAATTTTAGAGTTCAATTTCTGTGTGATTCTGAATTATCCTTAATTTATGGACATGAGTGTAGATTAAATATGGGGCAAATATTTTTCACATTCAGTTTATCTATAATATAGTTAAACGCTTATACATGTTGCGCCATTATATTAAACTTCAAACAGTAGGCTTCGAAAAAGATTGCTAGCTTCAGCAGATGATTTTGCGTTCTTCCATTACGAAATAAAAGCAAGTATAATAATAATAATAATAATAATAATCTACTAGCAGAAACTATACAAACTTTTAAAAACATGTTATTGACCAACTATGCGCATATTATTATTATTGCATGTTCAATAATGTAATTCAATACATTGTAGATATACTGCAGGATTTCTATGAAATGTATTATTTTTCGTCAAGTAATTAAATGATTTCCGATTTGTTTCTTAATTTATGATAGGCAGTGCATTAAAATAACTGTTTTGCTTCACAGATAATATTTTGAATAGTTAAATTATCAATATGTTTAAAGTTATTACTGTACTCAAGAAATTAATTGTTATTCATTCATCTAATTAACTATAGCAATTGTACTATATTTCATTTGCTTATTTTAGTCTTGAATAAATTGTTAAGAAATACAGTATTTGTTATTTATGCTGTAATTGTGCAACTATTTACTTGATGACTTCCCTTTAAAATCATCGCTAATACATGCAACCATTAATAAAATATATATTTTTTAAAAATTTCTTCCATTTAATTAACTTTTAATCAAATTATTAACGCTTTCACATACTGTTTACTTATTAAAATTTCAAATCTAATTTCATTCCATTTGAATTATTTTACCTCTAAAATATAATAAACCATTTTTTATGTAATATTTTTAAATTAATATGCCTATATTGACATTTACGAACTTTTATTTTATTTTCTTTACGAAATTTTGAAAGTAAGAATGGTAAATGATAATGGTAATCTTTCAAAGATTTTTTTAAGAAAAAGTTTATCTTTCACAACATCTAATTAAGATAAATTTATTTAAGTAAACAAAGACAGGATACAATTTAGATTTTGTCTTAGAAATCAATATACTTTTCAATATAATTTTTTACTGATTGATTACTGATTTTCAGTACAATTAATTAATTTTTATCAACCATTTAGATAATTTGCCACATGATTATTTCATACGATGCATTTAAACAACAATAACTGAAAATAATTTAAACGTTAATAAATGTTGAAATTTTAACATATCCTAAAGAATGTTGAAAAGATAATTTGTGGAATAATATTTTTATTTATTTATTTGGCTGGAATTACATAACATGGTAATATTTTTAATGTACAAACATTATGTTACCTTAATATGAAGGATATACGACCCAGAAGCATTAATTTAAGGATATATGATCCTAGCATCATTAATTTAAGGATAATGCTTAGATTATATTATATAATGCTTAAAGATTAGATTTTATAATGCTTAAACGTTATTAGGGTAATACTAGAATCATATTCCCTTAATGATACTAGAAGCATTATATAATCGTAGTATTCTAATTCCTTCAAGTCCCCAAAAAATGTGAAGCTATAATAAAACGAATTTATAAATCCTGGGTAAACATCTGTGTTTCAGAAGTTAATAAACTTGAAACGTTAAAAAAAATTCTAAAAAACTTGAAAACTACACAATGTAGTTTAAATTATTTTTTAATTATTTTTTGTAATGCTATCTTTATCGAATATTGAGAGACGAATCTTGTGCTGTATAAAAAAAGTTTGAACTGAAGTGTCCTCTTGCAACTAATATGAAAATAAACAGATACATTTGAAAATACAAAATGGTTTTCTTCAGAGGGTTTTTTTACCTTGGGGGCAGATCGGGAAATTGACGAGGAAAATATTCAGAGGTTTTTGAAACCCCAAAATCCCTTGAGCCGCTTCGAGATAACTACTAATATGAATCTTGCTCAACAAACTTTTAAAGTCAGTTATTCCTAAGTGCTGGTAATTCCTAAAGTGATTCTAGACCTTGAGACCATCCATTCATTTTCGGGATATCATACCAGATATCCCGAACCTGAATGGCTACATATTTATACAGGTGGTTCCTTGACTGAACATTCACCAAACGTCGAAGCAGGAATATATTCTTCCATTTTTTTCTTCATGTTCCTATCAGAAAACAAAAAAAAACCACCTTCGATGGAGAAGTAATAATTATATGTGTGGCGCTGCAGTCCCCAGACATCTTTAGAGCAAAGTAGTTTTACTGTCGGATTCCAGGAATGTCATGCAAGCCATCGCTTTCACATTTGAAGCACCCTCTTCTAAGAATATCTTAGAATGTCTAGCTGTTCTTGCAAGATTGATTGTAGAAGGGCGACACATCGTCCTCCAGTGGATCCCTACACACTGAAATTTTAGGTAATGACCAGGCAGATTTGCTGGCTAAGAAGGTGAAAAGGTATTGGAGAGCTAGAACTTTGCTGATGAGATATTTTCTTTTTTTCTCTTATTGTTTTTCATTGTGTTTCACACTGCTTTTTTTTCATCTCGTATGAATTTGTCATTTTCCTGCCATTGGAAATAAAAAAAATTTAATCTTTATCATTTCACAATATTAATTAATTATAATATTATTCATAACATTTTTATTACTAATTTCATACTTTAACTGACTGAATTCCTACAAGTTTCGTCTTTGAAATGCATGGGAAAACTTATTTTGCAAATGAACTTGAAATTAAATTCAATTCCTGAATCAATCTACATTCCCGATCTATCTCACTTCCTCCGTTTCAACTCCACCTGTAATTCTCTCGGACTCTTCTTGGCTTTCTTCGCTCTTCCGGCACAGTTGCGGTACATTTAATATTAATTTCATCATTCACCCAGGTACATTTTTCAGCAAGGCATCATGGTGATCGTGTTACTCCAAATAGCCTGCGTGTATAGAAGATATTTTCATAACCGTTAGCGTCTATTGTCTGCCGTAGAGCATATCTGGGAAATCATTGATTAACAATTGCAAAAGGAAATGCAATCTTAATGGTTTGCGTACTAAAGTGAATTCAGAATGCCAGAATATTCAGAAGAAAATCATTTATAATCACATTGATAGCGTGATAAGCCGTAGTAAGTCTCTTTTTTTCATCTTGAAGTAGTCATACTATATATAGAAAGAATGGAATAGATTTGAATGTTTAATATTTCATTTTTTTTATCCGTGATGCAGCAATCGATTTATGTTGAGGAAAATATAGTCCGACCACAAAAAAAAGCAGATAGAATCGATTACTTGGTAAGGGCCAGATAAACGCAGCGAAATGAAGTTATAAAGTTTAATAATTTGGTAAAAGTAACATAATTACTTTAACATTTATTTTATTAATAATTATTTAAATTAATGTTGAAGTTTAATAATTTTTTTCAATTCCTTCTATTAGCTCGCACTCTCCCTATATATATCTTGTTCAAATTTTCAATCGTTAACAAAATACTTTTTATTCATCCACTGAAGTTCAAATACATTTTTTTGAACTTGTAGTGCATGACACTTGATGTTAATAAATTTTTTTTCAAATATTAATTCAGTAATTAAATTAAATTAATTATATATTTTTTTAGATTTAAGTTGCATATATCTACCAATAGATGATGCCAGATAAATTTAAAAAAAAATGAATGAAAACTATTTATAAAAGACTTTCTGCAGTATAGTGAAAAAAAATAGGAATTGACTTTAATTTTTTTTTATATTACATGTTTATAAGTTAATTAAGTTTAAATGTAATTATCAAAAATTGCAATTATTTTGAAATTAAAACCCACCCGAAATTTACACAGATCTGGTTTGGTTTGTCGCTCTACGGTCATTTTTTGCACACTTTAGGGTAATTAGGCCAGGACCTACAGTTTAACGTGGATTACGAACCACTAACAAACATCTATGCCACCGCCAGGATTCGAACCTGAAACCTGTGGTATCAGAACACTTCTATATCAAAGCATTAGCCAATTGGCTATCAGGTATCCACAGATGTGTTGGAATCCGTTAGAGTCCATTATAAATATTCGAACTATACTTATATTTGTAAATGTCAGTTGCATTGAAGCTCTATCATAAAACGCAAAACATCAACAAGATAATAAAAATTCTGCCAGATTTCCGAATGTGTACCGTAAAGTCTCTTTACAACAAAACGTATCAAAATAGAAAAATCAAGTATTTCTCTATAAAAAAAAATAATAAGATCAAGTCTTAGATAGAGTTTAAGTTGATATGCTATAGATAGAAAAATTATCTCTGCCTACTGTTTATTAGGATTCTCCTGGGTTACAACTCGTTGAGGTTGTTGTAACGATCACGGAAAGCTGTTGCTGAAATAATGTTTCTGAATCTTCCGATTGGAACTGCTCTTGAATTATGCGAGTAATTTCGAGGTGTCTGAGGTATTGCTACGATATAGATCTCCAGATGTACTTCATGGCTTCAATGCATGCAGCTAGGGATTGCAATACCGGTATACCGGGATACCAAATACCGGTATTTTGAGTCATTTGTACAGTTTTGTAATACTGGTATTCACGAGTTTAAATACCGGTTTTTCGGTATTTACTAGAAATTTAGAATTCTTATCTGTTCTTATCCTTATTTGAAATTCTTATTCAGAATTCTTATCTGAAAACTAGAAATTCTTATCTGTGAAGGTTGTAGTTGTGAAGAAAGTGTGTAATGTTTCGATATTTTTTAAATTGAGGAGTTTGTTATTCACATTGCATTTGCATATCATGCTTTATTGTACAAAATATTTTTCAGATTTGTTATATATACTCATAAATAATACTCCATAATAATGAATAACTTTAAAGAACATAAAAAACAGTTGATAATACTTCGGTTTATGTTTTTTAAGATCACATTTCAAAAATTTGTAATCGTACTACAGACTGAATAGTGATATTTACACATTTTTGTGATTTAAATAAGATGTTCCTTTACTTTTTTTGCGATTCTTTATGTACTATTATAATTTATTATTATGGTTACTTTTATATATTATTATTATTTATTACATTTTCTAATAAAATTGGCAAATCAAACAAAAAAACACCCGTGTTTTCTTTCTTTTTCTAAAATTTCTACTGCCGGTATTAAAACCGGTATCCCGGTATTAAGATCTAAAAAATACCGAATACCGGTACTGCACTTTTGGTCCGATATTGCAATCCCTAGTTGCAGCATATAAGCAAGAAATTACCAATTAAGTAATACATCATAAACCTTATTAAAAATTGAGCTGCATTTTGTTTAAATCTGCAGCGGATACATTATAATCCAGTGATTATCAACCTATGGGAGGGGTTCAACCCGAGGAGTAGGGGGCACGATAACACTACTAACTAACTATTATGTGATAACACTACTCGAGCATACCGAAAAGAAAATATTTAAAAAAACTGATTAATTTACAAAAAAGGAAGCAAACCAAAATACATTCTGACAATAAAACTATAATACATATTTACAATGACATAATACACCTATAAATAAGACTGTATATGTGAATAAATATGATTGTTTTTTTTTTCTTTCTAATGCCACAGGCAACCACTTAGACAAATGTCTTTGATGCTTTAAGGCAAGTTCTGCACAGACATTACTCACTTTGCCCTGCCCAGGGGGGGAGCGTGCTACTGGAAGATAAGCCACGGACACGGAGTAACAAAGCCCCCGCAACGCTCTACGATCCTATTAGGGCCGGGACCTACGGTAATATATATATATATATCAATCACTCAAATTTCAACATACACATTCACAACTTTGAGAAGTTGTGAGGATGTCCAATATGGGGCTTGAATGGTCGAGTGTCTCGCTCTCGGTGCCACAGATTTCGAGTTCGATTCCCGGCCGTGCCATGGATGTTTGTAGCGATTCGGAATCCATTTTAAGCCGGTCTTGGTCTCATATGACTGTAGAGTGTCACAGAACCAAGTCACACTTCTCACCTCCATCATTCCCATCCCATTGAGTATAGGATCAACTCAGCTCTAGGCAGAGTGATGTAGTGTAGTGCAGTGCAGTGGTATAAGTAGGATATTCAATATGGGGGACTTAAGTCAGAGGGCAATAGAGATATATCTATTCTGGTTTCTTCAGTACTCAATTCTTCTATTCTTTCTTCTATTGCGGTTGTCAAATATCAATAAATTTACTTATTCTTGGTATTTTGTAATGTAATAAAGTACATTATGTATTTTCATTATCAAAATACCCAAAACACATTAGTCTATACATTGTTAGTGTATGAGAGGGGGAGTGAAGAAAAATATGATAGAAAATTGGATTGCAATTACTGAAAGGTTAAGATACTCCGACTCATACTTTTTTTAATTAAAAGAATTCTTTCTTAATATTATCAATCTTATCAACAATAAATTAGCTAGATTTTATTACGACCCCATAAAATGTTGCCTACATCAAAGGAAACAGTTAACTTTGAGAAATATATTACTGTTTCTTAAATTCTTTTTTGATTTATCGGGATCTTTTTTTTTTTTGCAGCAAATGAAAGAGATTTAATAAAAGAAATAGTTTTCTTCAAATTTCTATCTTGAAAATTAAATGAATCGCGGTGTTTAGTGAAAGGAACCTTTGTGGACAATCTATTAAATAGCCCATTTAGAACTTGCTTGTGAACCGATAAATTTTCTTTTCAAAGTTGGTTTTTTTTATCTAACGTATAAGAAACTGAGGGTTTGTGTGTGCGTGTGTTCCCGGTACTTTTTTCGAATCGGATACGTTAAGCGAAAAAGTATGAGTGTACTTCCTTTTCAAAGAAAGAGATCGGAATTTCCAATGCAACATTCTAACCGAACTTAACAAAGCGTAGTTTAGAATTTCTAAACCGTAGTTTTTGTTACTATGTATAAAGCACAGGATTTGAACCAGGAAGATTTAGAAATATTGGAATTCTAAAGAATGTTTAAATGTTTTATGACTTTTCTTGTGCGTATCTATTCAGGGATGTTGGAGCTATAGGGGATACCATTATATAATAAATTACTTCAATAAGAGTTTATTTATTCAAATATAAATAAATTTTAACTATCAACTTGCATGGAAATAAGCTGAAAACTTAGATTTTGTATCTGATTCAAGATTATAAGTTAGGCATTGAAACTGAAATCTATAAACTAATTAGTTATAAACTAGGTACTTAAATTAAGATCTATTCCCTGTAAATTTCTATACGTGTAGATATTTTGTTTAAAATTACATTAATTTGTATGATCTTCAAGAATGTATCATCCTTTTATAAAACATTTGATATTTTGCGTTAGGCATCATTTTTATCTTTAAAACATCTAGTAAATTTATGTTAAATACTATAATAGTAAATTGAAACTAAATGCTATGTCTAAATGCTAAAATTTGATTTAAAAAATGGATTGATTTTTAGTGATTTTTTTCTATAGAATTACATAAACTAAAACGATCAATAGGGTAAATAAATTAAATAAAACGTATATTTATATATAAAAAATAGAAGTAATTAAAAGAAAATTTAAAAAAATATGCATAAAAAGTACAATTGAATGTTGCATCCTCTTTATCTGAGTAATTCTACACATATGAAATGAAAAATATTACAATATTTTGTATAAATACAAAAAAAACCTCCAAAATGAACATACACAACAAGCATATACACCATTCACATGTAAAAAATATGCTAACAACTACTATGCTTTTAACATTAAATTGTTCATCATTGTTCATCAACCGAAGTGGACCAACTAATTTAAACAAAAATTACAATGAAATGAAATTACAATGGATTAGTGTATAAATAAAATTGCAAAAATTACAATGAATTTCAATACAAGAAAACTATATATATATATGTAAATACAATTTCTGAGAAAAAGATTAAAATATAACATTAATTGGAATAATTAATTATTGTTTACGTAACCCGTATATAATCCGTTCATCACAGCTTCGAACAGTTTTAATTGCAATTCGATTTTGATTTATATTATTACGAAAATTAATTATTTGAAAAGCGTGATATTTTGCTAATGTGTGTGTAATTTTATTCAACAAAGTAAAGTGGGGTTTACTTAAATTTTTTTTTTTTAATTCTAAAAATGAGATAAGAGACGTAAGGAAGGACAGATAGAAAAAATATTTGAAAGGCAAGATTTAGCAGAATCGTAGCAATAAATACGACTAATTCGACAAGATGCTCTCAACTAAACCTCCACAAAAGTTAAAGCTTCTTTTTTATCTTTTTGTAGGACTTGTGGAATGATACAATTTTTTTGCATAATTATTTTTGTCCACTAGGAACAAGAAAAGATAACGGCTGCGTCGTGTTTTTTTTTGGGGTGAATTTAAGAAAAAAAAATACCATTTTACATTGCAAACACCTCGCCTATCTTATCTCCAACGTTGCTATATTTTCAATCTAAGCACAGAGGTGGGCATATGTTAGGTTTACCAGAACTTTTACATTGGTTTAGTATTTATTTTGGAGCCATGTTTTTTCTAGATTTGTTTTATCGCTCTACTCTTATTTTGTGCACACTTTAAGCTAATTAGACAGAGACATACAGTTTAACGTGGATTCCGAATGTTTCTTCTAGGAGCCAGGTTTCTAATTTTTGATAAAATTAGATACAATAGCTAATATTTAACTAAATTAAAAATCAAATAGACAATATGAATTAAAAATATAAGAAAAATATTTTTTTTAAAAGAAATACAATTGAAATAAATTAAAAAACAATTTTTCACAATTATAAATTCAATTGATTTTCCTTTCATAATTTTAAATATCTGGTGGGTAATTTGTCAAGGCTGTTTGCAAACATTCTTTAATTTCTGATTGGTAATTGCTAGCGATATTTTGCTCAACAATGAAATTGTTGAGTATAAACAATCACAGAATATGTTGTGCCAAAAATTGAAAATAGTAGCCGAGCTGGTTTTTGGTGTCAATTTCAAAACCCAATCAACGAAAGAGGCTTTTACTATATTTGTAATGCCTGGTCATCCTTCATTTCTACTGCAATAGCTAATATTTACACGCTACACTATTTATTCCGCTCTTACATTGCTAATATTTGCACATTCTATTTCTCCCGATGCTGTGTTCGATAGCATTATATCAGAAACAGGAAAATCATCTTAAATAATATCGATTGGAAATCGATTAACAAAAAAACGCAAATATAGATTTGAAACAACTCGGAACTTCAAATCTAATTTTAAAGCTATATTAAATATTAATTGCAATTTCTGTGGCAAATTTAATATAAACAATTATTAATATAATTTAATATAAAAAGTTAAATTGTAAAAGTGTCGCTGGTGGCAATATAATTCACATTTACCCACTTGCAGAAGAAAACATTTCAAATTCTAAATTAAATAAAGATAAAATGTTAAAGAAATATTTTTAACAAAAAATTATTTTAAGAAAAAAAATATTATTAAAGTAATAATTAAATAAAAGCAAGCAATCATTTGTAAAACATTTTCGTAACAATATATTTTGCTAATTCTCTCCAGATCTAAAGGTAAAAGCAACCTAGAATGTTTGCGATGACAATCTAAGAATGACAACAATTTGCAGATCAACCTAGCAATAACATTGCTAGCATCAACCTAGCAATGTTAAAAGATATTGTCCACAGATTTATTATTCTCATTAAATTTGTCACTGCAATTATTTGATAAATTTATTTTTGGTTTAGCATGCAGTTAATTCAGCTTCCATAAGTAACTTAAAATCTTCATAAAAGATTATCTGATTTCTGAAACATTCTCTCACGTTATGTGTCTTACTGTAATGTTGAACTACATTATAATAACAAAAATAAATATAATATATAACCGTTTGCAGATATTTTCATGATATATCGTGACATTTTCGTAGCAATCATGTATGTGTTTGAGCTTGGTTATCTTGGAAATTTCAACTTAATGCAAAATAACATTTCATTTAAAATTTCATTTCAGCCGTATTTCTATTTCGAGGTATTTACCTTGAGTAATAACATTATGCAATTAAATTATACTTAGCAGAAATAATTATGTCAAACTCCATAAGCTTAAAATAAAATTATTATAATGTTTGATATTTAATAAATGATTAATGCTTGCTTTTAATAAACGATATTAGGATGTCGTAGCATATAAATTTTAAATAAAATGCTATTAATTCAAGCCACTATAAATCACTGTTTAAAATCTTCTTAAGCAGAAGTTTTGCAGTAATGGAGTTAGTCTGCATGATTTATTTATTGGTTTTATCTAAGCCAATATAATATATAAGCCGATATAATATAATCTCTTATATGAGCCAATTTATCTCAAATCTAAGCCAATATGGTTTATAACGATCCTCATAAAAGTACCTCCGCTACTATGTATTAAAATGGATTATTTGCTTATGTTACCAATAGCATGGATTCCTGCACAAATCTTACAAAAAAAATTCCTTCACTGAAGAAATTTGAAGAAAAAAAAGTCAGTAAAGCATTTAGAACAACCTAAATCTATTCTGTTAGTGCCTTAATTTAGAGCCTTCATACAAGAAATGAATATGATGGGCTTCCAGATGATTTAACAATTTGTTTATTAAGATACTTTCCAGTTTTCCAGGATAGATAAAAAAATTCTGTATTGGAAAAGGGAAATATTTCAAAATATGCATGTTTACATGTTAAAAAATATTGTTCACAGATGTATTATTCTCATTAAATTTGTTACTGCAATTATTTGATAAGATTATTTCTGGTTTAGCATGCAGTTAATTCAGCTTGCATAAGTAACTTAAAATCTTCATAAAAGACCTGGCTTCTGAAACATCCTCTCACGTTATGTGTCTTACTAAAATGTTGAACTTCACCCGAATACAAAATATAGTTACATATTAAACATACAAGTTGCACACACTAGAATAATAGCTTATTGACAAATTCAGTGATTTAAAATCACTAAAATAAAAAAATATATATTAGGATAAATTTAGGTAAGGAAGATAATACAGGTAAAACACAAAATGATTGTTTGAATATTAAGCTTTGGAAACAGATTCCAGAATGAAATTATTTTGAAACAAAAGAATATTAACTGAAGCTAATTTCAATTTTTGATGCTTCTTATTCTTTTATACAAAATTTAAATTTAATAAAATTATTATCGATCTGTTTTAAATGATCTGAATTTAATTCATCTTGAACAAAATACTCTAACAAATCAAAAGCAAACATTTTGGTAGATACATAACATTCGCAAACCCTCCGTTTGTTATATGTTATATATTTTCTTTTGGAAACTGTTCCATACAATTATAAAAATGTTTGTATCATTATTTTTTTTTTATTTTTGATTTTTTTGTATTTTTTTTTTTTATGATTGATAAATTTGGATACATCATATTTCATACATATATATTTTTGAAAATCACATGTGAATCACGAGCCTTGCTAAGACAGTTACAGATAAGGAGTCCATTTATAAGAGCTGATCTCAAACAGGCTGCAGAATTTTATGTGCAGTATCGGACATAAAGATATATTACGCCATCAAGAACTTTTGTTATACAACTATACAGGAACTAGAAGTGGTCAGGCAGAAAGAATACCGTTTCCACGGGTTTTTTTTTCTATTTTCAACGCAATGAATTATACTTTTTCTTTGATTATATAATCTACTACTTACATTAAATTTATATATCACATCAGTTTTATGCTTTTTTTACAATTCCTTATAATACGCGATTTTTCATTGAGTGTCCTTTAATCATTTTGTCATAAAATTTTGTAAGCAATAGATCTTAATCTTAACATAAGAATTGTGTTTATATAAACTTAAATCGCTTCGTTAATATTAATTTATAAAAATTATTTTTAAAATGTTTGTCTCTTTTTGACCTATTTTTGTAAACAATTGTACTACAAATGGAAATTTATATTCTCATTCACAAAAATATATAAAAAATTCACTTAAAATATAAGTAAATTTTTAAAAAGAGTAGATTTAAAAAATAAAATTTTAGAAAAATTGTAATTTGCATTTTCAATAAACAATTTTACGTCTATACATATAGATTTTCATTTTATGACAATAGTTTTTTTTACTCCTAATTAAAGACTAAATGCATTGTAAGTTAAAGATCAATATCTTCCCATTGATCAAATTTGAAAATTTTCAAACAAATAGGTTTGCAACGTTTTCCTAATCACAAATCACTGATAATTAATTACTCAATCGCGCTTAATTACTCTGGACCCAATCCGAGGGCTTCAATAAGGCTTTAGTTGCAGTATAGATTTTCCTGTTAACCATAAGAGCCTGATTAAAGTTCTGGTGAACTTCTGTTAACAGAGTTATTTGAGTTTGAATAATGACTGGAGCGGGGCTTTGTAACTCTAGTAGTTAGATCGTTACAAATGACATGGTGGTAGCCGAGAGTATTGATTGTGTAAACGACACTTTCTCGAAGCCTTTTAGCGCTAATAGCACTGATACAGAGATTATGAGAAAAACCTTTTAAGTTATGTACAAGCAATATGACTTTTTTTTTATAAGAGAAGTTTTGTAATTTTCTAAAATATATTAGTGATTAATTATTTCAATTCCCACATAGATTGAAAAATAATGTTTATAAATTAAAAAAAAAAAAAAAAAAAAAAAAGATTTTTTTTATAACGCTTTCAAATTAAAGAACCTGTTTTTTAAATAATTATTCACTCTACAAGATTATTACGAATATGTGATATTTGCTTGACACATTTTCAAGTAGATATCGATTTTCTGTAAAACCTATTTGATTAAGAGTTATCTTTTCACTTCTATATCGCTGTGAACATTGGGTGTGGAATAGTGGATTATGGTGAAAAATGGCAAAACTCCCTAGTAATTAGTAATTATTTTTCATATAAACCAATTTTTGTTGAGATTTCGGAGTTAAAGTCAGAAAACAAACATTAAAAATATTTTTCAAACATTTTCATACGAGAAAATTTTTTTTTTTAAATGAAACACAAAATTAAAAAAATTAAACGTAAAATTTATACACTAAAATTGAACACAGATATATCAGATCAGTTAAATAACATCTATTTTTAATATATAGAGATCAAGAATTTTGAATAACTTTTTTTAAAACAGATCATAGTGATTTTTGTTGTTAATTTAAATCTTCTATTATAAATAATCGGATAGAAAATCTTATAATATTATTTCATTTTACACCGCTCAAAAACAATTAGTTTCCCACTGTAATATTAAAAGTTAATCTTAGTAAAAATGTTTTTCTGAAATTATTTCCTTATAAAACTTCAGATTAAATCTCAAGATATTAGAGATTTCTGTCCGTTGAACTAGAAAAAATAAAGCCTCACTAGACATTCGAGATATTTAGAAACTAAGATATCTTGTAGATGTTGTTTTCAAAATAAACTTAATTATTAAATTACAGAAAAGCAACGTTAAAACAATTTTTCAATATGATAAATTTATAAAATATTTAATACTAAAAATGTTTTGGGATAAAAATTAAATCAGTTTAATAGCTATTTTAAAGGAAAATGCTTCATCTTTAAAATTTTTCCTCAAAATTTGAATCTGGAAATATAAAATGATTATTAAATGCATTTTCCTAAATATCATTTGCCAATTTATGATTTGAAAAGAAATATCAAAATATGGCTTGAAAATGTGTATTGTTAAGGTTATTTCTTAAAATCAAATTTATATATTAGTCTTCACATAACAAAAATATCAATCTTGTTCATAACAACTTGAAAATTAAATTCATTATATAAATAATCATTCATTTATAATTAGAGATTTATTTGGTTAAAGAAATCACGACTAACTTTTCAAATTTATTCTAAAAAACCGAACAAAAAATTGGATTAAATCGTCTCTCATCGAAAAAATCGTAATCAAAATCACATCGCAATCAAAACTTAAATCGTAATCACATTTTTAGCAATCTCCCAAAACAAGCACGGGCTCTAAAATTTACTTCAACTTTGTAACTGTAGACTTTGTAATTAATCGAGAGATTCTTATATTATAATCAGATTTAATTTCTTTGGGTTTCTTTCTGAACTAAAATGAGTTTTGGTAGAAACTGAACGCTCTTCTACTTCGCGTTTTTATAGAATATACGCGAACAAATTTTGTAGTATTTGTGGCTGGTTTTAATCCTTCAACTTTTAAAGCATTCAAAACCGTAATTTCTAAACTACAAATTACTGCTTGTAGAGAACTGCTCTAAATCTTAATATACGAAAAGAAAATGAGTCATTTGTTTCCAAATTCTAATGCTATAATTCCCAATTACTAAATCATCCACGAAAGTACAGAAATTATCATCTGTACTTACGAGAATTTTATTGACTTTATATAAATAATTTATTTATATGTATCATATAATATTATTTATTTTTTATAAATATTTTTTATTTTAATATTTTAAGATGTTTTGGAGTTTATTTCAATATTGCTTTTCCAGTATGCTATTTTTTTGAAAATACTATTAGTTTTTGGCTTTTACAACGTTACAATTCAGTGTAGTAAAGTGGACGTGAAAGGAAAATAAAGATGTACTTACAATTCCAATGTTTTTCAGTATTGTTGCTATGAACTTTTGGGATAAATATTGGCCTTCCTCTTTATAATCGAATTGTTTGTATTCTCTTAACCTTTCATCAATAAAAGTTCAGATGTAACTCTTTTTCATTTGCATTTTGTCCTTTTTTTTTTTTGAGAATTTTCCATCATATTTGCATCCCATTGACTTTAGCATCTTTTTTCAGTTTACTTTATATCTTGTTAGAAAGTCTCACTTGTTCTCCACTCATTGATTTTAGATTATCGAAGGAAGCAATTAAGTTGTGAATCTGGAAAATTAAACTCCAGACTTACATTATACAAGAGTTCTTTGAATTTTCTTAACATAATTTGAGTTATAATTTCGTAATTAGGGTCTTTCTGGTTTCCAGTTTCTTTAAATGCAGTCCAGATTTTTAAATGCAGTTTTCTTTTGCGTTCATTACAGTTTTAAAGTTATTGACCTTGCATACAATTTCTTACAGAAGGGCGAACAAAGTCGCCATCATTATCAGTGGCACAACAGCCCCATGGTGGGCCAAGGCCGTCTGCCTTCTGGCAGATTACGAGATGCGAGATGATTTTTTTTTACGTAGTAGGATTGTCAGCCCTACGCCCAACGCTGAACAGCCACATTAAACCGGGAGCTACGGTTTAAAGTGGATTCCGAACCACTACAATCATCTATGGCATCGTCAGGACTTTGTCTCCATATATTTTCTTCCGTATATAAGGGCAAACAAACTCGCCTTCATTTAATTTGTTTACTAAATTAGAAAATAATTTCGCTAAATGAAAGAATCAACAGCAAACAAATGAAATTAGTAAGATCAGCTTACTCTTTTGTAAAACGTAAATGTGAAAATATGTAATTAGATCAGCCAGTTAACGTTGCCAGACTTGATTTGACTAAGATTTATGCCCACGTTAGCTGCTTTGTCTCAATTTATCCAATTGGTTTTAAAAAGAAATCAGAAAAAATGAAATAGGAAAAGATAATGCGATTAAAACCATCCTCAGATAATCAGTTGGGTTCGACTGTTACCAAAAGAATTAAAAAAAAAAATATCGAAATATGGTGTTATATAGAACTTCTGTCTCAAAATAATACAAAAAAAATTATATGTATACAAAAAAACTACGTAATTTTTCGTAGAAAATTAATTATGTATATGGTTACGTAATATGGTTCGTCGCTCATATCAAATAACCAAAAATAGGAAATGACTTTGTATCCAAAAACCTGTTTCAATTTTCCTCTCTGTACGTCATATTGAATGCATTTAAATAAATTATGTTACTCTGTTTAGGGTTATAATATCGCAGAAATAGTTACAGCTTGCTGTTTTCAAATTCCCTGTGTTATATAAAAACAATCTCATCATATTTAAAATCGCTGTCATTTGTTAAAAGAGCTTCTAACGGCACAGGTTGATGTGGAACAGGAATAATTTCTCCCTGATGAACCAGAAGCAAAATTGATTAAATGTTCTAAAAATAAAGATACGTTATTTTTTATCAGAATTGTTTTTACTGACATCGATACTGTGAAATTAGCTATCGGTAGTATGTTTTATGTTTCTTCCCATCATAGGAGCATTAAATCTGAAAGAAGCATTTTCCCTTCCGACAATTTCTTTAAATTTTCTAAACATACCTTTCACACTAATACACCATTTAACACGCCTTGTGTAGCATCCTCAACATGTTTTTGTTGGCCTCAAACATTACTCTGGAGTAGACTAAGTACAACTTTCTTATTGCGTTTATGTTTTTGGTCACGAACTCAGCAAAAACAGAGCAAAAACTGCAAGGAATGTTCACACAACCACGACACGCCATTTTAAAAAGCATAAAGCAAACCAAAACGAAAAATAATAAAGTGTTGAGAATAAAATTGAAAAGGACTCATACTCCAGTCTAGCAATTCACCGAAGGGCCATTTGGAAATTATCTATATCCTTGATCGTGTTGCCCAGGTGCAAATGCATTGGTAGCAAGGTTTATGTAAATTGTTTGAAAAAAATTAATTAAATTCATTTTTTTAATATATTCTGATGAATAGTAAAAGATGTTTAGTTTAGTTTGTCTGTCTAAACTCATTTTTTTTTTTTTTTACATTTTGGAAGCCTAATAAACGCCAGGAAAGTTTAAAATGGATTCTAACCACTTTGTCCATGCCACCGCCAAGATTCAACCTAAAACTTGTGGCATTCAAATCAATTAGTCAATTACCATCATGCCGCGCTGCATATGATAAATAATAAAATATAATGATAGGATAATGATGCTTTTTTGCGGGAAAACGATAAGACCTGCTTATTATTTCCTTTCAACTGTAGATTTGATTTAAGGCAAAAAACATAATAGTAAGTAGAAAATTAAAATAATTTCTAACCAGGGGCCTATGTAATCATCAAAAGTAAAGCATAGGATTCAAATAATTTTATTTCCTGTGTTTAAAATAAATATCAATAAAACATAACTTCATAAAAGTTTGAAATTTTTTCACACAAATTTTCTATACATTTAAAATAACTAAACTTGCAACTTTCGACCCTAACGTATATTCGTAGCCATTCGCATTTCTGCATGTAAACTCAAAAGCCCCAAAGCAGAAAAAAATACAAACATTATATTGTAATCAAAAATAACTTCCATTAACAAAACACATTTAAAAAGTAATAAATACAACCATAACATTTATTACGCTTCATTCTTGACCTGTACCTATTTTCGTTTTAATCGAATCGTTTTCTACATTCCCCCTAGAAAACAATCTTAAAATAACTAAACTTCATCTTTCGTAACCTAACCAAACTATTCGTTGTAGGGTATTGGAGAATCCATTAATTCATAAGATTTTGACACAATATAAACATTATATACAATCAAAAATAACTTACATTAGCAAAATGCATTTAAACAAGTAATAAGTACAATCATAATATAACGTTTCATTTTTTACCTGTAAGTATTTTCGTTAACCGAATCGTTTCTTACCATCCCCCTAGAAAACAATCTATTGAAATGATACTTATCTCTTTTATAACTCCCAAACTAATACGACTAGAGTATTGGAGAATCCATTAATTCATAAGATTGTATTTAATGATCTTGAAAACGTGAGAGCAAAACTAACCAATTTCTCTTTTACCTGATCTCATTAACTAAATTATTTTAAGCATCTTTGCTTCCATTTATGGAATTCTATAATTTTATAGTTGAAATATTTCTTTATTTAATTAAAATGATACTTTTTTTAGTATTTTGTGAAACACTTTGAAAGGCTGAACATTTTACGAACTTTAGTCTTTATATCTTATGATAATCATTATAGCTCTCGAAGGAATATCTATAAATAAAAGCAATCCTTTTAATGTTGATAAAAAGATGGTTAACATTTTTTAAAGGAATTTTAAAGTACTTGAATAAAATGTGAAAGGATTATTTTTTTATTATTTTACTTTTTTTTTAAATGTGAAGGGACTTTTTACTTTACTTATTAAAATAAATGCCAATACGTTTTTGAATACAATGTTTTAAATTTGAAACTCCGATTATCACTTTTAAACATCAAAATTAACTAAATTTCAATAACTTGTTTAATTTTATAAATGTGTTTCATCATACTTTTTATAACATAATCCAAAATATTCCAATCTATTATAAATTATTCCAGATTATTCACGTTTCTCTGTAGTTTCAAGAAAGCGTTCGAATTCACAAACTTTGTTAACAGTAACTTTTGATATACTGCATCACGACCTATCAATGTTCGTGTCAGCATTTTCGTATTTCTACATAATGCAAATATTCTAGTTCTCAATAAAATGACTTTTGGGAGAGCAACTCTCTAGCTTTGACATATGTCTTGAGCAGCCAGAAATCTGCCACGGTTAAAGTGAATTTCCAATCCGTGGGTTATTAAATTTTCATATTGAAATGGGAATCTTATTTCCAAAAACACAATTTTTCAATTGATTTGAAAAAAAAAATTCTAAATTGTTAGATTCTTGAATAAATTTTTAACATTTGTATACAGAGTAGTGGTTTGTATTGTCGTTTTGTTGGATTCCTGAATTGTTAGATTCTTGAATAAATTTCTAACGTCTGTATAAAGTATTGATTTGGATTGTCGCTTTACGGTTATTTTGTGCACGCTTTAGGCTTATTAGATCCAACCTACAGTTTAACGTGTATTCCAAACCACTGGAAATCATCCATGCCATCTCCAGAATTTGCACCAGAAGCCTGTTATACCAAAGGTCTACAGAATTTTGAAGATGAAGTGCATTTACCAAGAATTATACATCTCAGTTTCTGGTCAAAAGAATATTTAGAAATATTTATTCGATATTTTTATTGTTTGACAAACCAAAAAGATCGGATTGCAATGAGCTTCTAGTCTTATTAATAATGAGGCTCATCAGAATTTCGTCCTACATCAAATATTTCTACATTTACTTACATGTGAGTTACAAGTTATAAATCAATTGTACAATCACGTTATAATCTTTTTCTATAAACTTAGCTAATATGTCAAAATAATTTTTCTTAATGCACAAAAAATATTTGTACAACTTTTTTTCATCATACTTATATAGTTTTTCATTGTTCCACAATATCAATTCTGGAAATATGACAAATACATCTTTAATTCTCACGATGATCAGAGAATAATTGAGAATATATAATACCCTCTAGAAGAATTGTAGATCTTATGGATGAAAAAAACTAGAAAATTTTATCACAAGAGAAATAATAAACAAACTAAACTTGTAATTGAGCAAGTACACCTGTAATAGGGATGAGGCATTAATGGCGTAATATTTTCAATCTTCAAACAAGCAAAATATTTCGCAATAAGTATAATTTAAATTAAAAAAGGAATAATTTACTTTCATGATGTAGAATACATGAATAATTTTGTTGATACACATATTCTCATATTATTCTAATGCATCAAAGATAATCGAATTTTAGTTTGTTATTTAAATAATATTCAAAACTTCAAATAATTAATAAGATCTATATAGTTTCGTCTTCGTTTATAATTATGCTGTATTCAAAAGTTAATTTGCTATTGATTATATTTGAATTAGAATTCAACTTTTCAAAGGGATTTAACTATTCATTTAGTTATTTTCCCAATGAAAAGTGAAATGCTAGTATTCAATTATTCATTTCATAAATGTCTAAAATTATCGAAGTGCTAAATAGAATGTCAAAGTTGAGAAAATACTCGATATAGTTAATATATACACTCATGTCCATAAATTAAGGATAATGAAGTTCAGGCAAAGAAAGAGACAAAAGCAAAACAAATTTGACTTATTTGTAAAGTCTATTTATTAAACAAAAGGTAAAGAGCAAAACAGATGCTATATGTTTGACATAATTAATAAAAATTGCGATTTTTACTTCCTGGAGCAAATTTCAAAAAAATCTATTTACAAAAAACAGTATAACATGGTCAGTATGATGGTTAAAATGGAGTATGCCTCCCGGACGATGCAATACAGGCCTTACAACGCCTAGGCATGCTGAGTATCAAATTATCAATCTGATCTTGAGGAATATTACACCACTCATCAAGCAATGCCCTCCGAAGTTCCGGTTGAAAGGTGGGAGGGGGTTGACGGGCTGCACTTCGTCGGCCAAGCATATCCCACAAATGCTCTATTGGATTCAAGTCTGGTCAGTATGCTGGCCAATCCATACGGGTGATATCCTCCAATTGAAGGCATTCGTCTACAATGTTTGCACGGTGAGGACGGGCGTTGTCATCCATAAACAGAAATTCAGCACCCATGGCGCCCCGAAACAAACGTACATGTTGTTCCAGAATGACATCCCGATAGATGTGGCCTGTCATCGTTACACTCTGAACATGCAGGTCAGTTCTGGAACCAAGAATAATTCCTCCCCAAACGAGCCATCCTGCACCACCGTAACGGTGTCGTTCAATGGTATTCTCTTGGTGGTAACGGGTACCTGGAGCTCTCCATATGAAAGTCCGGCGAGAATCCGACTGCAAACTAAAAATGGACTCGTCGGAAAACATCACATCACAGCGCACCACTGTTGCGGTGTCCACAATACATGCTCTTTACTCCAGGTAAATCGCAGGCGACAGTGAGTTGCGGTAAGTGGAACACATCTGACAGGCCTACGAGCATATAGATCAATGTGCCCTAAGCGTCTGTACACGGTCTGCCTTGAAACTGTCGTACCGTTAGCTGAAGAGAGCTGACGAGAAAGATCTGATGCTGTGCTCCGTCTGTTTCTTTTGGCAGTAACTCCTAAATACCGGTCCACATATGGCATTGTAACTCGGGGGCGACCTGTGCTGTAACATCTACTCACATTGCCATCATCTTGGAATCTTTGCCAAAGCCTGAGATGACACTCTGGGCGATTCCAAGTTCCACGGATACTTCCAGTGGGGTACGTCCACATTCCAGTCGTTCGATAATTCTACCACGTAAAAAATCATCCAAATGCCTCCTTTGTGCCAAAACTATGCGGTTATTGCACTGAAAGGCCTTTAAAGCTCTTGTGAACAATTTTACTTCTTTGCCACCATTCCTTATATACCCCTCTCTTACACTCTCGTCATTGTGACATACTATCCGCGCCATCTGGTGGTTTCCTGTAATTTGCATATTTTTCTTCAAGATGTTTGTCATAATTCTACAGGTGAAATTTTTTTTTTAGAGTTAAATTTCTGTGTGATTCTGAATTATCCTTAATTTATGTACATGAGTGTATTATATTTTCGCATTAAATTTCAGAAATAATTAAAGAAATGTTTATTTAAAATCATTTATCATTATTCTGTTTATTAACTTTACAGCTAATAGATATTGCTGCTTCTTACTAACATTAAAATAATGTTTTTAAAATATTTTTAATGATTAATTATGGACAAATACAAAAACACCTACATTAATAGCGATTTAGTTACTCAAAAGATCTGAAAAATTGCACATTGTTTACCATTTTTTATTGTTGTTGTTGTTGTTTCTTATTGTTACCCAGGAGCCCATATGGAATTGAAGGGGAAGGAAGCAATGTTGTGATGGAGCACCCGTTAACACTTTTGTTCCGTGACGCTCTTACAGTCATAGAAGACCGGGACCTACGGCTTAAAGTGGATTCGAACCACTACAAAATCCATGGCACCGCCGGGATTCGAAAAACCTGTGGCACCAAGCGCCAGAGCGCTAGACACTCGGCCATTCAGGTCCCAAATTTGCCAACGGCACGCAGTGTTCGGTGGTCACCACCCAAGTACTGACCGCGCCCATGATGCCTTCCGGTTTAACGAGAACCGGTATATTCAGGAAACATGTACGGCCGTTGGCATTTTTTATTGTTACATAACATAAATAATTCAACATGCAAAAAAAAAAAAAAAAAAAAATCACAAAAGGTCGTCAAGTAATAATGCGTTCAGTTTACTTGTGAAAACACCTCAAATTAAGACTCAAATTCAAAAAACAAACTGATATGTCGCGTACTTTAGTCAGGGAACACCATTCCAAAGCCTCTAATGCATGGATCCTAGTACTTACATTATGTGAACTGTAACTGAGGAACTGAGAACTGAGGAACAATATACACTGAAGTGACAAAAGTCATGGGATAGCAATATGCAAATTTTCAGATGGCAGTAGCATCGCGTAGAACAGGTATAAATGCGCAGTGCTTTCGCAGAGCTTTCATTTCTGTTCAAGTTATTCATGTGAAGAGGTTTTGACGTGATGATGACCGCACGACGGGAATTAACAGACTTTGAACTCGGAATGTTAGTTGGAGCTAGACGCATGGGTCATGCCATTTCGGAAATCGTCAGGGAATTCAACATTCCCAGATCCACTGTGTCAAGAGTGTGCCGAGAGTAAGAAATTTTAGGCATAACATCCCACCATGGACAGCGCAGTGGTCGACCGCCTGCACTTAACGACCGAGACCGACGACGTCTGCAAAGAGTCGTAAATTCTAACAGAGAAGCAACACTGCGTCAAATAACCGCAGAAATCAATGTGGGACGTACAAGGGACTTGTCTGTTAGAACTGTGCGGATAAATTTGGCTTTCTTGGGCTATTCCAGCAGAAGACCGACTCGAGTGCCTTTACTGACAGAACGACATCGCTTGCAGCGACTCTCGTGGGCACGGGAGCATATCGGTTGGTCCCTAGATGAATGGAAAACCGTGGTCTGGTCCGATGAGTCACGATTTCAGTTGGTAAGAGCTGATGGTAGGGTTCGAGTGTGGCGCAGACCCCACAAAGCCATGGACCCAAACTGTCAGCAAGGCACTGTTCAAGCTGGTGGTGGCTCCGTAATGGTGTGGGCTGTTTTTTCATGGCATGGACTTGGTCCTCTGGTGCGACTGGACCGAACATTGACTGGAAATGCTTATGTTCAGCTACTTGGAGATCACTTGCAGCCATTCATGGACTTCATGTACCCAAACAACGATGGGATTTTTATGGATGACAATGCGCCATGTCACCGGGCCACAACTGTTCGCGATTGGTTTGAAGAACATTCTGGACAATTCCAACGAATGATCTGGCCACCTAGATCGCCCGACATGAATCCCATCGAGCATTTATGGGACATCATCGAGAGGTCTGTTCGTGCCCAAAATCCTGCACCATCAACGCTTTCACAATTATGGACGTCTATCGAGACAGCATGGCTCAATATTCCTGCAGAAGACTTCCAACGACTTGTTGAGTCCATGCCACGTCGAGTTGCTGCACTTCACCGGGCGAAAGGAGGGCCGACACGATATTAAGAGGTATCCCATGACTTTTGTCACTTCAGTGTACTATATACCTGTGGAAATCCTCTAACATCATGGGAACTTCGTGAACTAGAATTACTTTCTAAATTGGCATATGAAATACATTAACTGGATGAGAACTTTATGAAAGAACATTTCAAGCTATTTTGAGATGTAACAGCCGATTCTTAGATGTATTTTATGAAAGTAAAGCTAAATTATTGAAACTAGACCGACGATCTGATGCGAGATACTCCATAAAAATCATTGAGAAAATGGAAGAGTCAAATTGAAGTAAATATAACCATCTGGGACACAAACCAAGAAGCCTAATACAGCTAATGAAGACACATCCTTTATAATTTTAAAATTATTTCAGTCAAATGAAAATTACTAAAATTAAATAAATACAAAAAAACTAACCAACATTTTTATTGAACTTGTATTAGATATAATAATGTAAGATCATTAGATAAAAAATGTATATTAATTTTCATCAAGAATTTTTACAATAAATAATAATATTTAGCACAAAATTTGATATTTTTAAAATTAATGAATAATTTAAATTTACAATTAATAAAATATTATAATTTTTACTTTAAAACAAAAATTTACAATAAAGTAATAAAATTACAATAAATTCATTGTTAAGAACATAAATTATGGTTTCACATAAATATAAATAATATTATTATAATATTTTATCATAGATGATACATAATTAATAATAAATTTTTATATTGCAATAATAAAGAAAATTGTTTTAGTTATTTAGAAGAGTTTTTAGCCATTAGAAGAGGATTGTAATTCAATGTACATCAGAGCATATAACTGGGATCAACTGGTTGAGATTGACACATAAACTAACTATCTACATTTGAGTGAAGTTTCTATAGATTTATAGAGCAAATTTATCATACAACAGTATACATGCCTAATTCCACGCCAATGTCACTATCTCATTTACTACGATTATACCGCATTAGAACATAAATGCAATTGCGACCAATGTCTAATACTAATGATCTACAAATTCTATTTTGAGTTAATAAAAAATGTCTAATACTAATGATCGACACTGACTTTTGGTTTGTATAGAGGGTATTTTCTATTAATTTTAATTATACTTATATCACTTTTATACATATTAGCAAAGTATTTTCAATATTTTGGAAATCATTTACTAAGTTAGTGACCATAGAATTTAAAGGGGCCATCGGTTTTAAAGGTGACAATGAAGCAATACATGTGGTTGTGACATGAATATAATTAGGCATAATACATTGAATCTATTATGTCAAAATTTTGAACGAGCCCAATGTTGGTATTAGAGAATTCGAGCCTGTTTCTCAAACCTAATGGATGTACTGATTTATTATTATAATCTACATAAACACGATAATATTCAATCCTATACACCCAACTAATATGACCTAGATCCGAATTCATTTTTAACTAATCACTAAGGCATTTAATATCTCTAATTAATTAATAATAAATAATATGCGTGCAAGAAAACTGTATAACAAAGCTTTTTAAATTTGACAATATGAAGATAACCGTTAAATAGTGAATAAAAACGTCAGGCAATTAGCAGAAAATATATGTTTTCCTCAAACCACTTTATGTATTGATAAATTGTATAATTTATCATAATTTTACCGAAAGCTTCAAATTATCGCATGGCATTTCCTACCTGATGCAGTGACAGCAGAGATCGTATTTTTAGCAAAGGCGGCGCCATGCATACGATCATTAATAATACTCAGCGACCACAAGTTTGTGTGATTCCGGTAATTAACTGGAAGAGCAAAACCAGACGTTATCTTTCAGAATATTGACATTTAGAACAGGAACGGCTCTTTATGGCTCATGTTATATTGGGAAAATTATGAAGAAGCTCAGCTCAGAATAACTTAAGTGTGATAAATTATTCGTGGTAATTGAGTTACCTATTATTTTCGTCTTCCTATTACCGCCACGTGTCAAATAAAGTTTATTTTCTTTTTCATTAAAGAAAATTCCAGACGACAACTGAATTTTCGAGTTAATTTGGGTTTTTTTAGATCTCCTTTGTGGCCCATTAATTATTTTTTTTACACTTCATTAAACCTTAAATTTGTGAAAAATGCTACATCATCAAAAATTGTTGCATATTTGTGCTTTTCTTTTCAGCTAAACTAAAGACAGTAGTTAAATTAATGGTAAATTACTCTTTTGAACAAGTCAGCTAAAAGAAGGAAGTATGCATACAAAAATTATAAATATGTAGATTAAATTAACTTTAAAGTCGAGCAAATTAAGAGTAAATTTTCAAGATTTAATGATGTTGTTTTCACACAATTAATTTATAAATAACATTAACAAAAAAAATCTTTTTTTCCTTTTTTTTCATAGCATACTTTTCACCAATATGAATTTTATGTAAGCTATGAATTCCTCTGTTTTTTTATAATGAAAATTATTTCACATATAATTTCTAGAAAAAACTGACCCGAAATCCAAATTAATTAAAAATAATTCATAAAAAAGATAAGAATGTAATTCCTTAAATTCTTTTGTGTATTACATTGGTTATTTTGGTATTACATAATAAAATAATTAATTTAGAATTTTTGAAATCCTTTGGTAATTTTTATCAAAACATTTTATAAAATAGTTTCAAAAATAATTAATTATCATTCGACAATTTTCTCACCTCTTAATAAGAATTTTCTTGATATTGTGTTTATTTAACAGCGATTAAATTTCTTAATTAGTTTAATTTAACAAATTTTTTTTATTCTTGGAATCTTTCATTATTTTCATCACAAGATAAACAAGGTTTCTATAATTAGGATAATTTTTATTATACTATTTAGAATTCATTTTCTTCGTTAATTGACTTTCCAACGTTCTTCAGATTTATATAATTTATGTCTTTTTTCACAAATATATAAATTAACCAATATAAATCCCTTTTTAAAAAAATCTTTTATTTTTTTATTAAATCATGTATAGAATTGTTTGTACACACAAATTTGTAAGCATGCATTTTATAGAACTATTTAATTTTATTGTAATCTACAATATTCAGCTATAATTTTTAATATTCAGTTATCGTTATTTTCTTTCGTTTTTCATTGTTGGAGATGTAGTCTGGAGATTTCCTAGAGAATAGCATTCGAGATTTTCAATTTAAGGGATAATCTTAATCTTCGAAATCTGATCAGTAATTTCAAACCGTTAGTGTTCTTGTCTATCCTATCCTATCCTATCTATGGGAATGATACATACAGGAAAATCAAGCTTTAGATGGTTTAGTTTGTCACTCTACAGTCATTTTGTGCACATTTTAGGCTAATTAGACCGGGAACTACAGTTTATTGGGGATTCCAAACCACTAAAAAAAAAAAAAAAAAAAACAAGCCGCCGCAATTATTCGAACCTGGTGCCTATGGTACCAATAATCAGAGAGCTATCCTATTGGCCATCATTCCGCCGGTGATGACGAGGATACGAATTTTCTAGATGCCTCTTTGCATTATAACATGTCCTGCTTGATGTAGTCTGGATAATTTTGAATCTGCTGCATATCTGCCATTGTAGGGAAAACAGTTTTGGGTAATACATTCAGCTATGGAAAACAACATAAGATACATGTCTTCGATTTATAAATATTTATAGAATTTAACTGATTATAATTTTCCAAAAAATAAAGTCGGTTTTCACATTAAACAAGATCTAAATTTGTTTCCCCTACAAAAGAAAAGTTGCTAATCCATTTCATGCCAATTACATGTGGTAGTTTATAAAAACAAAAGAGATTTAATTTGGCTCAGTGCATTTTTTTAAGAAAATAAAATTATAAATTTTTAAAGAGGCTTTTAAATTGCAAAAGTTAATTACAATTTTATGGTAAAACTTTACTTTTAATATAAATCAATTTTTATGACGGCGTAACTTTCATTCAAATACTATGACGTTGCTGAATTTTTATTAAATTATAATGCTATGGTTGTAATTATTAAAAATAATATTTATAACCATAGCATTACAATTTAGTATAGAATTAAAGTATTAATGCTACTGTGGTATGTTTATTTAACTTTTATAAGTATTTTTATGTTTAACTATTACACTGTTTTTTAACTATAATTATTAATTTTATTTTTACTATTATATAACAGTTCAACTTTTAAAATATTTTTAACTATTAATATTTAGTACTTTTTAAGCATTAAATAAAAAGTTCGGAATAGTATGCAATTCACGGATCACAAATCTCTTTCAAAAAACATTTATTGTCTTATTAACTGATACGTTTCAATCCTCCACTTAAAACAGGGATGAGCAAACTACAGCCCGCGGGCTAACTTCGGCGCGCCGGAAGATTCTATCCGGCCCGCGGATAGAATTTTAATTTACCGATCCGTGGCAAATTAAATGAAATATACATTTATATATTATACACTTAAGTGACAAAAGTCATGGGATAGCAATATGCAAATTTTCAGATGGCAGTAGCATCGCGTAGAACAGGTATAAATGCGCAGTGCTTTCATTTCTGTTCAAGTTATTCATGTGAAGAGGTTTTGACGTGATGATGACCGCACGACGGGAATTAATAGACTTTGAACGCGGAATGTTAGTTGGAGCTAGACGCATGGGTCATGCCATTTCGGAAATCATTAGGGAATTCAACATTCCCAGATCCACTGTGTCAAGAGTGTGCCGAGAGTATGAAATTTCAGGCATTACATCCCACCATGGACAGCGCAGTGGTCGACCGCCTGCACTTAACGACCGAGACCGGCGACGTCTGCAAAGAGTCGTAAATTCTAACAGACAAGCAACCCTGCGTCAAATAACCGCAGAAATCAATGTGGGACGTACAAGGGACTTGTCTGTTAGAACTGTGCGGAGAAATTTGGCTTTCTTGGGCTATTCCAGCAGAAGACCGACTCGAGTGCCTTTACTGACAGAACGACATCGCTTGCAGCGACTCTCGTGGGCACGTGAGCATATCGGTTGGTCCCTAGATGAATGGAAAACCGTGGCCTGGTCCGATGAGTCAGGATTTCAGTTGGTAAGAGCTGATGGTAGGGTTCGAGTGGGGCGCAGACCACACGAAGCCATGGACCCTAACTGTCAGCAAGGCACTCTTCAAGCTGGTGGTGGCTCCGTAATGGTGTGGGCTGTTTTTTCATGGCATGGACTTGGTCCACTGGTACGACTGGACCGAACATTGACTGGAAATGCTTATGTTCAGCTACTTGGAGATCACTTGCAGCCATTCATGGACTTCATGTACCCAAACAACGATGGGATTTTTATGGATGACAATGCGCCATGTCACCGGGCCACAACTGTTCGCGATTGGTTTGAAGAACATTCTGGACAATTCTAACGAATGATCTGGCCACCTAGATCGCCCGACAGGAATTCCATCGAGCATTTATGGGACATCATCGAGAGGTCTGTTCGTGCCCAAAATCCTGCACCATCAACGCTTTTACAATTATGGACGTCTATCGAGACAGCATGGCTCAATATTCCTGCAGAAGACTTCCAACGACTTGTTGAGTCCATGCCACGTCGAGTTGCTGCACTTCACCGAGCGAAAGGAGGGCCGACACGATATTAAGAGGAATCCCATGACTTTTGTCACTTCAGTGTATATCTATCTCCTTTTCTACTTTGATTAAGTATTATTTTTTTCTTCCATTTTTTCAAAGGACTGATGATCTTTTTACTTTCTCTATTTTTGTTCTACAAAACATAAATCGACGGAAACAGCAATCACAGACAGCTTTCAATCGGCAAAGTGTTAAAAGCGGAAGTTTTTTGTTATTTATAGCTGTAGATTGGCGCCAACAAGCATTATCTCTTTCTCGGGGAGCAGACACATGGGAATCCAATAAAGGTGAATTAGATCTCACATGTGGCAGATAGCGCATTTTAAGCTCCACCGCTGTTTATCCGTATTTGCTTCATTTTATATATGTGAGCAAATTATATAAACATATAAGAACCTTAGAAAGAATTATTTCAGAAGTAGACTGACAGATGAGCATTTAGCCTCGTTCCTTAGAATCAGTATATCTCACTTCGAACCTCAATATAAGGAACTTTTAAAAATGAAATCGCAATTTCTTTCATCTCATTAATATATATTTAAATTGTAATGCTTGTATATTGTTTTTAAAATTTTAGAAAAATTTATCTTGGCCCGCCAAACTTTCGATTTTTGGCGAGCGACCGAAAAGGTTTGCCCATCCCTGACTTAAGGGTATGGATTTATGTATTCGATTTTCGAAAGTTGCCACCTTTTTTTTACCATATGAATGAACAAAATATTTTATTCATAATATATATTGCAAATTAATATTAATAAAAGTTTCATTTAAAAGGAACTTTTTTTATTAAACTCACTTATAATAATTGAAATTATCTGTGGCTGATTAGATACATTTTAGCAATACATTGATTCTAAGTTTAGAAAAACAGATTTACCATAGGTACAGGAGGTATTAAAAGTCACAGTTCATAGTAGCTTTCAATTTGGCTTTAATTTGGAATTCAGATAGCTGGTTTTCAAACCGAGCTGTCTGAACTCCAAAACCCTATATGTTATTCAAAACATTGTAAAGAAACACAAATTAACGTATTTCTAGTTGATTGTGTGTAGTTTTGTAAAATAATTTTGTCCTTTACTAAGGTTAATAATTAAGTTAGGTCTTTATTTCTATTTTTTTTTTTTTTTTTTTCTTTCATCTTCATATGAATTAGAAGTAAAATATTTCATTCTCTGACCAATTCAATAATGTTTGAAAGACATTAGAGAGTTTTTGCATACCGTACATTAAAAAAATACGCTTTTTTTTTCTCCCTAGCCGCATGCTCATAGGAAACATTATTACAGATACGCATGTGCAATTTCCTATGAGCATGCGCGCTAGGGAGAAAAATACCGTATTTTTTTTATGTACGGTATGCAAAAACTCTCTAATATATCTTCTATAAGCAGATGTTTGTTCTGCACTGAAAGTTATAATTATTTTCAGTTTGTTCAATACTTTTCAGTTCATTCAAATGTATTTATATTTCAGTACTTAGCAACGCGTTATTTTTAAGGCTACGTATTTATCTGTTTTAAGATCTCGAGTATTTCAGTATTTTGAATCTTATATATTAATATTTTTAATGAGGAAACATAGTACTATTGTAGCTTTAAAAAATAATATTTTAAATATAAGGTTTAAACTAACTTAATTTGAATTAACAATTACAAACAAATAAATTGCATCTGATTAATATTTATCTATACATATGTACCTATATATATGTATATACATAAAGAATAAAGTAGATTCAGAATAAATGAATAGATTGAATATATGTATATAATATACAATGTAAAAAATATAATTTTCATTCTGCATATAAATATTTTAGAAATTATATCGCCATTGTCATATTGTGGGTTCTTTCAAAAGTCAAAAATAGACAGTGGTTTAAAAAAAGTCAGTATTATTATCAAAACTCTTAATTTGCGCACCATCAAAGCACCTTTGCTAATTAAAAACTTATGTCCTAAAATAAGAACATTAATCCTTTCTCAACTAGGAAGGTTTTTTATGCTAAAAGGAAAAATAAATGAAATTTACGTTTTAAGAAACTCATTAAAAATTATAGAAAAAAAGGATAATAAGCTCTACTTAAACGCTTTTTAATTGAAAGAAAAGGATTTTAAAAGTTCTAAAAGTGAAAAAAAGAGGAGCACATTATACCATTAGAATAATTCGCAAATTTAGCAAATTAAAAGTTAAATTATTTTCAAATAAATTATTTCCAACTTCTATTATGTCCTGGTGTGAACAATCAATATCAATTACGCAGTTTTCTATAACAATTAAAAATATCATCATTGAAGAAAAAAAATATTTTTGTCGGGATAGCTTTGTTTAAATTATCAGACTTTTTATGAAGAAAAAAGTTTTTTCTATTCTCTTCTTTATTACAGTTTTTATTCTATTTATTTTTAGATACTAAAATAATCCGCTTGGGTTTTTTTTTTTGGCGGGAAAAGGCATTTAAATTACTAATTTAATGAAATACTGTAATGATAAAATTTAATTCTCTGCTGAATAATATTTTTGGAACGGAATTTCATTAATTATAATTAAATTAACAGTCATAAAAATTAGCGAATTATTAATTACATGTGACATACAGAGGAATGCTGAATGGCCCAGTGGCTAGCGCTCTGGCGCTCGGTACCACAGGTTTCGGATTCGAGTCCAAGCGGTGGCATGGATGTTTGTAGTGGTTAGGAATCCACTTTAAACTGTATGTCCCAGTCTAACATGACTGTTGGGCGTAGGGCTGACAATCCTACCCCGTAAAAAGAAAACATCTCATGTTTCGAAATCTGCCAGTAGGCAGACGGCCTTGGCCCACCATGGGGCTGTTGCGCCAATTATGATGATGATGACATACAGTATGATTTAATAATAAGAGATAATTTTTGAAACATGAAAAAGTAATGATTATAACGACATTGAATTTTTCCTTTTTGCCTTTAAAAACATTCCGTAATAAAATTTATAAACTTTCTGAGAAATTTCGGTGGATTTTAGAACCTTTATTTACCACCAATGCAACATAAAAAATATTTTAAATTTTAGTGTTGTTTTATCTAATAAACGTTTTTAAATATATTAGCAAATTTAAATATATTTTTATTTTTATTGTAAAATAACAAAAGAGTATCTCCCTGGAATACGGGTGATTTTATAGTGCCTTATAGTGTCATGGAAACAGTTCATTGGTTTTGAGAATAATAAACTGTTAATAAGGTATTATTATTAATAAGGTTTTATACTTAGCATTTGTATAATATAAATATAAAAAAAAGGGAGAGCAATTTAAGTAATTTTTTTATTTTTTTCTATAAGGGCAATGCATAGAAAATTTACATAATAAAAGCTTATAATTTACTAATAAATTTAAAGAAAATTTACTTAATATAAGGGTTCTGAAATCCCTGTTATGGGACGAAATAACTATATAATCTTATAATACTTTATTAAATTTTATAAGACGCACATATTAATAATGCAAGTATCATAATTAATACACAGACACACGGATCAATTATAAACATAGTTAAGTTAGAACCTAATGTGTTAATGTATACATAAATTCAACAACTGTGACAATCATTGCCACATATTATACAGCTTATGCAGAAATGAAATGTATAATGTTATGTATCAAGAATTTTCTAGAAATTTCATCAGATAATATAAGCAATTTAAATTCTAAATTATTATACAAATTATAATTAATTTCGCTTTCAAATTATACATTTGCTCTTATAAATATCGGTAGACGAGCAAAGGAAGCCTGCGGAACTATTCAAAACTTCAGGGCTTTAACGTTGGACTCCAACATTACTGCCAACATTAAATCCCTGAACACTTCTAAGGAAAGTATTTTAGGAGTTTTTGATTCTTTGTTCTTTTACTTGAACATAATAGATGGGTTTCCAACCTATTGATTTATCATACTTATCTTCTGCTTAAGCACTGAATTGAGCTTTTTTAAATTGAAAAATTTAGTGCATCCTTCGTTACATAATGATTCAGTATTTCAGATCTCTCCATGTCACTTATTTTTCCTTATTAACCAATTATTTACACTTACAAAAAAATTTTATAGTAATGTTTTTCGTTCAGTCTAATTTCGCTATGATATCAAATTACAAAATGAGCTCAATGCGCCGCCGTATTGTTCAATAGTTCATTCCTGGTTATACAATTTTTTTTAATTCAAGCGTATTCTTAAATACGTTTAAAAGAAAATTAAAACATACATATAAAACAACTGTTTTGGCTAAAAAAAATTGAAATATAGTAGATAATTAGCAGAAAATACACTACGTGACAGTACAAATGCATCATCAAGAAAGTGTAGCAAGAAAAAGGTGCAAGTCGCAGAGCCACTGAATTACGTAAATGACCCAAGTTATTTAGCTATATATTAGCATCGAATACGATATAAGACAAGAATTTTAATAGTCGCGCTGTTCTGTCAGCAAAGGAAATCAGTTAGAGTAGTTATTTATTATCGAAGAGGAAACGTATCGTAAATATGATGCCATTTCTCAGCCGACATAGACTGCGCCAGCAGACAAATAACTTCACTGTTTACATAATCGGACTCAGAAAGGCAGGTTAATTAATCTGACGTATCGAAGCGTTCTACATATCCAGAGTGCATCAACTGCTACGAAGATAGATGGGAGAATGGAATGCGACATGTTTGTGTATTGCGGTGAAGTCAGAAGGTTATCTTGAAGCGAGGACTGATGCACTTGCTGGCAAGCATTGTCACTTACGAAATCCACTTCCATCAATTTCTTGAAGTATGCACAAGACAAACTCGATACGTTATCCGCTGATTAGTCATTATCGGCTTGCTCTCATGGCGCATTTTCAAAAGACTACCCAACAGAGGCGACGCATCCACTTGTAATGGTGTCAGGCTAATGCCATATGGCAAATAAATAGAATATGATCATAACATTTGACGAGTCGTTTTTTTTCCAACCAATGGCAATTGTCGCACATATCTGTGACACTGACGTGATAACATAACGTAAACGATCAGCAAATGTAGAGCTGGGAAACCAGTTAGAGTAGTTATTTACCATCGAAGAGGCAACGTATCATAAAAAATCTCTGCCGGCATAGACTATGCTCAGGACACGGATAATTTCAATAGTCTTTACATAACCGATCACATTGAATAGTCTTGTACATACATATCTTACTTACCAGAAGACAGTTGGAAAAATAGAATGAGCCATTTTATGTATTGTAGTGTTGTCAGAAGGTTATCAGCACGCAAGGACCGATGCGTTAGCTGGCAAGTATTGTCATTTGCGAATATAATACTCGGACATAGCAGTGCATAACTACGTATACTGCGTAATTTTTCTGAAAAATTATTTATTTTTGGTTTATAGCCACAATTTGTCTGATTTTCTAAAAAAAAAAAAAAAATTGGAATGCAGTATATTACCTTCTTATTAATTTCGTGTATCCAATAAGTTTATTTTCAACTGTTACATCTTTTCATAAGAGAACAAATCCAGACAAGCGCTATAACTATAATATCAAAAATATTTTTATATCTTATTTATGTTTATAATTGTTTAAACATTTTTTAGAATTTAAATTTGGCTTTCATTAATTTTTTTTTCTGTTAAATTAAAATGGATATGTAATATAATGGCGAATTACTTTTTAAAATAAATTAGCTAACTTATACAATTACACAGAATGAAAAAAACATATGAGTAAATAGAGAAATAGGATAGAGATATAAACAGAGCTTTAAAATGAAGCAACTGAAAATAAATTTTAAAAAGGATTTATAGTGCTATTTATTCACAATTAATTTAAGATGAAATTGCTAATTGCTAGAAATTAAGTAAAACTGCAATCTATTTTATAAAAAAAAGTTAATGATGAAAAAAAGAAGTTTAAAGGATTTAGGAAATCAGTATTAAAAGGTTTTTAATTTTTATCTTGTTTACATTTTAGGATTAGTCGTTTTTAAAAAGCAATCAAATGAGTCGTTTAGTAATAGGTTGCTAGGCATGAAGATATTTTCTTTATAACATTTACTAACAGTTAATTTACTTCATTAGGCACATATTGTTTCTGAAATCTTTGAATACGACTAGTCATAGGTTAGAATATATTTTTACATTAAAATGTGTATTTTTCTCCAAGTTATTTTTTAAATACTTTTTCCAGTTTTTCTTTGACTTGTTTAATAAATATTACACCAGGAAAATATAAGAAGACAAACATGCTTAAAACCCTACATTGAGACCAATGCTGAAACACTCATACAATTATTTTATTTAAATAATTCTTTTCAAATTTACATCAGTAAATAGTTAAGATTTGCTTAGTGAATGTAGTTTATTTTTATAAGTAATATGTAATTCACATTTAATTTGCAATATTTATTTCTCTTGAAATGTGAATAAAACGGTTTTTTTTTTTGTATTTTCTCTAACAGCTTTATTGATTATTTTATATTATCCCCTCTGTTTATCTGTACCTAATTCAATATATCTAGTACCTCATATCGAGTACCGATATATCGAATACCTCCTTCAATATATATTAAATCAATATATATTTAATCATGTTGCACTGATTTCCCTAAATTTCATATTGTGTTTTCTTATAAAAGTTTTATTTAGACATTTTAAAAACTTTAAAAGTGATTCTTAATTCAGTGAATGTTATTATGTCTAGTGTTAATTTAAATACAGTGTAAAATATATAATTTCTTTTTAGATAAGCCTTTCAATTCGTCGTTTTGAATATTTATTTAACGAAGCTTCATTTAAGTATTTAGTGTTGATGCTATCTTAATAAATATTGCATATTAGAACTTCTTTGTAAAAACCCTTTTACAAAAACAAAATAAATATTCAATTTATTTAGTCAGAATATTTTTTTACAAATAAACTATCAAAAATCAGCAACGATGATTAGACAACGTTTGTACAAGAATTGGGCTTAATTGTAGGGGACATGCTAAAAGTTATCTTATTGGAAGATTCAATTATATATATATATATATATATATATAAAATTAAACTTTGGTAATAATATAGACTGCCGGATTAATGAAGTGACAAGTAAAATCTGGGTAACAAAAAAAAAGATATTTTATGGTCTATTTAGTGTTTGTATATAATTTTACCATTTGAGAGCTAATCAACTCTCAATGAAAAACGCCTTATTCATGTTATAATATTTTTTCTATATCGATAATACTAATATCTAAACTAATTTTTCTTACAATCTCATTATTTTTAGTAGTTCGTTATCATATAAATATTAATGATCTATGACTACAATTTCAGCTAATTTTAGAAGTATGATGCAATAAAATTAGTTTCTTCATATAAATCACCACTGTCATTATTAAATCATGTCTTATTTTAATTCCTTTTTTTCCCTAATACTTACAGATGTGTATACTGTAGGAAACAAAGCTTTTGTGATGTGAGGAAAGTGATTACGTCACTTTTCACCACATATTAAACTAGCATTGTTTGCAATTATTACGAAAATGACTTTACAAGATTTTACTTTTGTAAAATCATAAAATTTCCCATCTCCATTTGTTTACTTATTTGTTTATTTTTTACTAATGCTCTTCACTATGATTTTCACCATTCACCATCAATACAGTTGAAGTACAATAAATTTGGTTTCACCTAGAATGTATCTTGGTAAACATAATGCAAATATTTTTAGAGTTTTACATTTTTTAAATTCTTTCAAATTCTTATAGCTTGTATATCTATCTACAATATTTGTCGAAAACTATTTCAGAATAAAGTACCACAAAGTTTGAATTTCTTGTATTTTCAATTTGTGAAATTTTTTTGTATATGCTCCAATGTTTATTTTTTTTCCTTTTGTATTGGATTTCTTAAAATTAAAACAAAAAAAAATTCCAAATAGTTTCAATCTGAGACACTTTGTCAATATGACCATAAAATTAATTTGTTTGTTTAAAACTGCCACTATAATGCCAGCCATCAATAAAAATTAAAGCTATGATCTTCCGTTAAGACTATGATAATTCCGTTTGAAGAAGAAAAAAAACATTTAAAGTCAATTTTTTCAAATCAACCCTCTTTTTCGGAGAAATCAGAGAAAGGAAGATAAAAAAATAGGGCATAATCAATATTTTGTTCTATTTATATTTATTTTCGTCCATTTGTTTTTTCGTATTAATATAGCAATTTTGTAAGTCAACTTTTCATGATTATGCCACAAAAGTGTAATAGTTAGAAAAAATAAATATGAAGCTTCAATGTTTCAAAATATTGATATTATAATGAAGCTAGTATTAAGACGAATATATAAAACTCTTTTTATTGCTATAATATTTCTTCTTTTGAAAACATATCCTATTCTCTCAATAATCTGCATTTACATGAAGATTCTGAATTTCATCATTTTACTATGCAAAAGATTTTGAAATATTACAACCAATTCTCTAAGATTATTTATGTATTTACAATACTATTTCAATATTAATTTTACGCAAATTTCGCTTAAGAAACCTAACTATATGAAAAATATAATGGTTGTCTAAATATATTCACACACATATAAAGTGGACTGCATTATTCAAGATCTTTATTTCAAAAGAAAATCGAATTCTATGAATCTTTTACACTTCTTAATCGTTAAAACAACCTCAAAGCGACATTCATACACGAAATTTGAATTGTAAACTGTCAAGAGAGGAAATTGTATCTCAAGAGCACTTCTGCTTCATGGCGTCATTTATATTCTGGGGCCCCACTGTTCATTTCGAAATTCTGAGTTTATAATTTTCAGTGATTTAAAACTGAAAGAAACAGTAAATAAATTGGAACATTTGTTTTGAATTAAGCATAGTTTCAAGAAAGAAACTTCTTTAATTTGTTATTTTCAGAATATTTTCTTATCAAAAGTATTAAAAAAGTCCGGAATAGTTTAAGTGAAAAGTTTTTTAAACGGCTAATTACATTAGACTTTAAAAAAATGGAAAATCTACTTTTTTCAATGGTAGAATACTGGATTTCTTAGACAAATCACAAAGTAAAGACCGCTGGGATTTGGCGACATTTTTTAGCCGCTAAGTGGGCGAAATGCTCCAAATGAGATGACCACGGTATCTGCTAATGCCCGATTAGTCAATATTAGCGTGATTTTGATTGGTCAAGACTAATTACGCGGTTTAATTCAATTACCGCAAAATTTCTAGAAGAATTAGAAACCGTTAATTTTAATAACGATTCATTTCACTCGTTGCCAATTCATGCTGCTGCGGTAGTTTCCTTTCCTTTCTTTGCTTGCTGACAAAGTCTTTCGATTAGCGATGTGCCGGTATTGAATAATTTTATTTCGGGAACTAAGATTTCCGGCATTTCTTAAAATTAAATGAAGCTTCCTACGACAAGGATTTGGAATGTAGAGGTAAGTTGAAAATTGTTGAATGTTGTGTACGTGAAGATTTGATTGCTAAGAATGTCGTCGCGAAATCAAGCTATCTTGATAGGGTTGCAATTCTCTTCACTTAGAATCGTCTTCTTTATTTGGCGCCGTTTGGCGAAAAAAGTTTTTCCACACGAAATCACAACGACCCCTATTCTGAGATTTTACCGATTTCTTTTCAAGGATATGTAAGTTACTTCTCTCAAAATACGCAAAAGTAAATATACAAAATAAATAATAAACATAAATGTAAATTAGCAATACCGCTTGAACACAAAAATCGTTAGGCAAATACAAATATCTTATATAGCATATTTTTAAAATTAATTTAAACAGATTTTCGAAAGCATATTCCTCTGATTCACAAATCGCCACATCAATTATTGAAATTTAGTTGCCTTCAACTATCTACTACTAATAAAATAAATTTTTGTAGTCAATTGATTAAATTACATTTATATTCAATAACAACTTATCTAAGAAATGTTTTAATATTATCTTAACATAAATTGAAATAGTGTTCAATTAAAGAAGTAGCAATTTCAGAAACAAGTTAGAAATTGAGGAGCTAAAATGCTAAGGAATTGAAAGCAATACCCAATTTTAATATCCTGATATTCAAAGTATTTTTCATCCGAAACAAAAAAAAATCATTTTTATACATAAAAATAATTATCTTCTTCAATTTACTAAGCTTGTAAAATTAAATATTAATAGTAATTCAGAGCAAACAATTACAATTCTTTTTTGTTCATATTTAAGTAATTTTATAAGAATTGGATATTTTTTTTTAAATTTTAGAATATATAAAGTCTTGTCTAAATATTTCCAAACATTGCTAATTGTCCTCTGAAAAAAATCTTTTCTTAAACATTTCTAAAACGAAATATAGCAATGAAATTTTATAGTTATAATCATATTTTTATGTAATAAATTCAGCTTCAGTGATTAGAAATTGTTTTAGCCTTTAATTTTTAATTCCACACTTTCTGAAAAAAGGAATACATTTTGCCTATAATTTTTGTGTCTAGACGTATAATAATTAGCAGATAGATAAAACTTAAAAAAGTTGTTTGTTAATTAAAATTAATTCAATTTGTTTATGATAAAAGATATCAAAAAGTTTTTGGAATTCACTTCAAGGAGAATTAAGTTTTATTAAGTAAATGTTCAGATATATGGAACTGATTTTATCATAACTATTGCAAATATACAAAATGTAATCATTTTTATTCAGTCAAGTTAAGTTATTATATAAAAGATTAAATTTAGAAATATTTTGGAAATTTAATGACAACAGCTTATACTTTTGCGTTTTTTTACTGCTAGTGTTAGATTTCATTAATTAGGCTCGCAACGCTTTTATTATAATTAATCATACTTTTGACAAACGAATGCTACTGTTAGATTTCATTATTTAGGAGTCAAACACTTTTATTATTTGTGTTAAAATATTGTAAATAGTTTTTGTGTGGAGAATTATCTTTCGTTACTTTAACATTTATCGCTTTTTGGTTTATTAACTATTTCATGCATTAAAAATAAAAGCTTATTTCATCAAAAGTAAGTTCTTCTTTATTTTTATTTAAATAAAAAATTTAAAATACATTTCCTTCTTTACTAAATAACAATTCGAAAAAAATTCCATGAAACTAAACTTTTTTCACATGTAAGATTATACTTATTATTGCATTATGTATGCATTATATGGTAAAAAATACTTTTTTGTATCATTTTAATTTTTTAATTTGTTTTGAAAATTTGTAATTATCAGCTTAATTAAATTTTGAACCTTCACAGAAAAAACATTTCAGCGAATAATATTTTTTTGTTGTTAATATAATTTTTTATATTTTTCTCCACTATTTTCCCCATTTTATATTTTTTTGTACATTAATTTTTTACCTACTAAAGTTACAAGAAATATTTTTTTGAATTTTTATTTAATAAAATTATATATTTTTTATCTCATGATTATACAAATTTCCAGGCTTCCAAATTTGACATTTGAATCTTTCAAAATGCTTAAATATCCAATCATCTTTATCTTATTATTTTGAAACCTTTTAGTTTAAAATTTAATCTCTCATTATAAATTAACAAATCACTGATAATTAATTACTCAATCGCGCTTAATTACTCTGAACCCAATCCAAGAGCTTCAATAATGGTTTAGTTGCAGTATAGATTTTCCTGTTACCATAAGAGACCGATTAAAGTTTTGGTGAACCTCTGTTAACAGAGTTATTTGAGTTTGAATAATGGCTAGAGCAGGGCTTTGTAACTCTAGTAGTTAGATCGTTACAAATGACATGGTGGTAGCAGAGAGTATTGATTGTGTAAACGACACTTTCTCTAAGTCTTTTAGCACTAATAGCACTGATACAGAGATTGTGAGAAAAACTTTTAAAGTTATATAAAGCAATATATATATATATATTTTATTTTCCAAAATATATTAATGCTTAATTATTTCAATTTATACATAGATTGAAAAATACCGTTTATAAATTTAAAAAATAATTTTTTTCATGTAGCATTCAAGTTAAAGAACCATTTTTATATAACTATTCACTTTATAAGATTATTACGAATATGGAACAATTTTTCTAATAATTTGCCATGTAGATATCGATTTTCCGTAAAACTTATTTGATTAGAGTTATTTTTTCATTACTATATTGATTCGAACATTTTGTGTGAAATAGCTGCTTATGGGGATAAATGGCAAAATTCCCAAGTAATTAGCAATTATTTTTCTTTACAACTAATTTTTGTTGGCATTTCGGAGAAAATATTAAAACTATTTTTTCAAAAATATTCATTAGAGAAAAAAAAAATTTAAATTGAAAAACAAAATGATAAACAAATTATACATGAAATTCACACACTGAAATTGAACAGATATATCATATTAGATAAATCGGATCTATAACAGAGATCAGGAATTTTAAATGATTTGGGTATATTTAAAAAAATTGATTTGCGATTTTTGTTGTTAATTTAAATCTGCTATTATCAATAATCTGATAGCAAATCTTAAGGTTAATTCATTTCATACTATTTTTAAACAACTACTTTTTCACTGTAAAATTAAAAGCTAATCTTAGTCAAGAAATTTTATTCTATTCTTTCCTTTCTTAAAGCTTAAGATTAGAGCTGAAAGATTTTAGAATTTTTTTTTGTCCCTTAAACTAGAAAAAAAATCACTATATATTTGAGATATTTAAACACTTTAAGAAACCTTATAAATATTGTTTACAGTTCTCATTTTTCACAATAAACTTAATCATTTAATTACAGAAAAAAAATTTATAAAATAATAAATGTATAAAGTATTTAATATTAAAATTATTGGGGGGGGGGAACTAAATCCGTTTAATAAATATTTTAAAGGAAAATGCTTCATCTTTAATACTTTTCTCCAAATTTACATCTAGAAATTTAAAGTGATTATTAAACGCATTTTACTAAGTATCATTTCAAAATCTATGATTTGAAAAGAAATATCCCATAGTGCATGCAATTGCGTATTGTTAAGCCTATTTCTTAAAATGAAATGTCTTCTGTATGTAAATGCCTTAAAATATTAGTCTTTGCATAACAAAAATATCAGTCCTGTTCACAACAACATCAAAATTAAATTCATTACATAAATAATCACCCATTTATAATCAGAGATTTATTTGGTTAAGTAAGAAATATCCATGGATTTTTCAAACTTCTTCTAATAAACTGAACAGAAAATTGGATTAAATCATCTCATTTTTTATATACACTTTTAATAATCTCCCAAAACAAGCACGGGCTCTAAAATTTGCTTAAACTTTGTAACTGTTGATTCATTAAAAATATACTCCCAAAATAATTAATGGGGAGGTTTTTATAATATAAGCAGATCCTTGGGTTTATTTTCGAAATAAAGTTAACTTTGGCCGAAACTGAACCTCCTTCTATTTTGCTATATTAAAGAATATTCGCGAAAAGGTTTTGCAGTGTTTGTAGCTGGTTTTAATCCTTTAACTTTTAAATGATTCAAAAACGTAGTTTCCAAAATAAAAATTACTACTTGTAGAGAGAAAATGAGTTATTATTTTCCAAATTCTAATGTAATAATTCCTAATTACTAAATCCTCCACGAAGGTACAGAAATTATCTTCTGTACTTACGAGAATTTTATTCACTTTGACTATATAATTTATTTATAGGTATCATATAATATCGTTTATTTTTTATAATTTTTTTTTTTATTTTAATAATTTAGGTTGTTTTGGGGTTTATTCCAATATTGCTTTTCCAGTATACTATTTTTTTGCAAATGCTATTAGTTTTTGGATTTTACAACTTTAAAATCCAGTGTAGTAAAGTGCACGTGAAAGGAAATTAAAAATGTACTTACAATTCCAATTGTTTTCAGCTAGCTAGGATAAATATTGATCTTCCGCTTTATAATCGAAATGTTTGTATTTTCTCAACTTTTCATCAATGAAAGTTCTGTTGTACCTCGTTCTCTTTTGCTTTTTGTCCTATTAGTTTTGGGGAATTTTCCGCCATATTTGCATCCCATTGACTTTAGCACATTTTTTCCGTTTACTTTATATCTTGTTAGAAAGTCTCACTTGTTATCCACTCATTAATTTTAGATTATCGAAGGAAATAATTAAGTTGTGAATGTAGAAAATTAATCTCCAGACTCCCATTATACAAGAGTTCTTTGAATTTTCTCAACATAATTTGAATTATATTTTCGCAATTAGGGTCTTTCTTGTTTCTTCTTTAAATGTGGTCCAGAATTTTAAATGCAGTTTTCTTTTGAGTTGATTACAGTTCTATAGTTATTGTAAGGGCTTGCATATATATTCTTATTGAAGGGAAAGCAAATTTGCCTTTTTTAACTTTTTTGTTAAATTAGATCATGATTTGGCTAAATGAGAGAATTAACAGCAATGGGAATAAATGAAAGGAATAAGATCAGCTTTCCCTTTTGTCAAACGCAAATGTGTCATTAGATCAACCAGTTAATGTTACAAACTTGACTTTTGAGATATAAGCTCGGTGTAAACTGCTTTATCTCAATATATCATATTGCTTTTAAGAATAAATAGGAAAATACAATACGAATAAAAAAAGATTCTCAAGTAATCAGTAGGGGTGGATTGTTTCCAATAGTATTAAAAAAAAAAGAAGCATAGAAATGCGGTGTTCTATAGAACTTCTGTCACAAAATAATACAAAACAGTTAATATGCCAGTTAATATAAAAAAATCCATAATTTTTATTAGGAAATTAATTATTGATATGAATTTGTACTACGGCTCGTCTCTCATATGAAGTCCAAGAATAGGAAAGGACTTTGTATCCAAAAGCCAGTTTTAGTGTTTCTATTTGTATGTAGTATTTAATGCATTGAAATAAAATATATTCATCGGTTTCCTTGTCTGTTTATATATAAACAATCTCATCATATTCAACAAATTACCATTAACAAATGATAAAATTACAGTTTCTAACGACACAGGTTGATGTGGAACAAGAATAATTTTTTTTTGAAGAACTAGAAGCAAAATTAATTAAATGTTCTAAAAATAAACCAAAGTTATTTCTTTCAGATTGTACTTATTGACATCGATACGGTGAAATGCTATTTGTAGTAATTTTTTTGTTTCTTCATATCATAGGAACATTAAATCTGAAAGAAGCATTTTCCCTTCTGACAATTTTTTAAATTTTTAAACACACATTCTACACTAATACACCATTTAACACGCCTTGTGTAGCATCCTCAACATGCTTTTGCTGGCCTCAAACATTACTCCGGAGTAGACTAAATACAACTTTCTTATTGCGTTTATGTTTTTTGGTCACGAACTCAGCAAAAACAGAGCAAAAACTGTAAGAAATGTTCACACAACCACGACACGCCATTTTAAAAAAGATAAAGCAAACCAAAACGAAAAATAATAAAGGGTTGAGAATAAAATTGAAAAGGACACATACTCCAGTCTAGCAATTCACAGAAGGGCCATTTGGAAAAGATCTTGATCGAGTTACCAAGGTGCAAAATTCATTGGTAACAAGGTTTATGTAAATTGTTTGAAAAAAATTAATTAAATTCATTTTTTTTATATTCCTGATGAATAGAAACATGTTTAGTTTAGTTTGTCTGTCTAAACTCATTTTTTTCATTTTAAGCCTAATTAGGCCAGGACCTACAGTTTAAAGTGGATTCCGAACCACTAACAAACATCCATGCCACCGCCAAGATTCGAACCTAAAACTTGTGGCACCAAAGGCCAGAGCACTAGTCAATTAGGCCATCATGCCTCGCTGCATATGATAAATAATAAAGATAATGATAGGATAATGATGCTATTTGCGGGGAAAACTATAAGACCTGCTTATTATATCCTTTCAACTTTAGATTTGATTTAGCATGCAAAAAAACATAATAGTAAGTAGAAAATTGAAAATAATTTCTAATAGTGGGCCTATGTAATCATCAAAAGAAATAAAGCATAGAATTCAAATCATTTTATTTCCTGTGTTTAAAATAAATATCAATAAACATAAAACATAACTTATAAAAGTTTTAAATTTTTTCGCACAAATTTTCTATAACTTTAAAATAATAAACTTGCAACTTTCGACCCTAACGTATATTCATAGCATACGCATTTCTGTGAAACTCAAAAGCCCCAAAGCAGAAAAACAATACAAACATTATATGTAATCAAAAATAACTTCCATTAACAAAACACATTTAAACAAGTAATAAATACAACCATAATATGTATTACGCTTCATTCTTTACCTGTACCTATTTTCGTTAATCGAATCGTTTTCCACATTCCCCCTAGAAAACAATCTATTGACATGATACTTCACTCTCTCGTAACTCCCAAACTAATACGACTAGGGTATTGGAGTATCCATTAATTCGTAAGATTGTATTTAATGATCTTGACAACGTATGAGTAAAACTAACCAATTTCTCTTTTACCTGATCTCATTAACTAAATTATTTTAAGCATCTTTGTTTCCATTTATGGAACTCTATAATTTTATAGCTGGAATATGTCTTCACTTGATTAACATGATACTTTTTTAATATTTTAAGAAACAAAAAGTAATTTCTTTGAAAGGCTGAACATTTGGGGAATTTTGTATCTTTATGTCTTATGATAATTGTTATCGCTCTCGAAGGAATATCTATAAATAAAAACAATTTTTTTAATGTGGATAAAAAGATTGATAACATTATTTAAAGTAATTTTAAAGTACTTGAAGAAAATATGAAGGGATTAATTTACTTATAAAAATAAATACCAATACGTTTTTGAATACAATGTTCTAAATTTGAAACTAAATCAATTATTATCATCAAAATTAACTCGATTTTAATAACTTATTTCATTTTATAAATGTGTTTCATGATATTAATTCATACTACATAACATACTTCAGAATTACAACATAATCAAAAATATTCCAATCTATTGTAAATTATTCCATATTATTTACGTTTCCTTGTAGTTTCAAGAAAGTTTTCAAATTCACAAATTTTGTGAACTGTAACTTTTGATATAGTCCATCACGGCCTACCAATGTTGTATCAGCATTTTCCTATTTTTAAACCTAATGCAAATATTCTAGTTCTCAATAAAATACCTTTTGGAAGAGTAACTCTCTAGCTTTGACATATGTCTTGAACAGCTAGAAATCTGTCATGGTTAAGGTAAATTTCAAATCCGTTGGTTATTAAAGCTTCATATTGAAATGGGAATCTTATTTTAAAAAAAAAACACTTTTCAAATTGATTCGAAAATTCAGAATTTCCAATTGGCAGATTCTTGAACGAATTTTAATTCAATCAATGTACAGAATTTTGAAGATGAAGTATATTTACCAAATAATTATACATTTTAATTGTTGTCCAAAAGATTATTTATATATAGTTATTTGATATTTTTATGTTGTTGTTGTGACTAATTCTCGATGTATAGTAGCGCGGGATGGATACCCCATGAGTAGTCTACTCATGGATGTAGGGAAAGGGGGAAAGCTTCTGTTGTGATGGCGCACCCGTAGGTAGAAACCTGATTGTCTCCGAATTGCTGAAAAAGGAGGCCAATTTCTTCCTGAAGGTCTCTTGAGGAGAACTAGCCAACATTTTCGTATCGTAAAGAAGAAAACCTGGAAAATTCTCACCGGGTAGTCCGACTAACAAGGCAAGACGCTGAACATCACAAACACCCTCGAGGCTTCTCGTTTTTGAAACAGTGTCTACAACAAAGCAGTCAGCGGATTGAACCTCAGCCGCAATGATCACTAGTTGCGCAGGTTACATTGAGCCACGGTTCGAGCTAATATTTTTATTGTTTGACAAAAGGTCTGATTATCCCGAATTTCTAGTCTTATTAATACGGTGGCTCATCGTAATTTTGACCTATAGCAAGCATTTCTAAATTTGCTTACATGTGAGTTACAAGTTATAAATAAATTCTACTTTGTAAAAGTTTTTTTTATATATGTATATAATTATAATATTATAAAATTTTTTATATAAATTTAGCTAATATGTGAAAATAATTTTCTTAATGAACAACAAATATCTGTGATAACTCTTATCATACATATTACGTTTTTCATCATTCCACAATGTCAATTTTGGAAATACGGGAAATACATCTTTAATTCTCACGATTAACAGAGAATGATGGAGAAAATATAATACCCTCTTGAAGAATTGTAGATCTTATGGGTGAAAAAAATTGAACATTTTATCACAAGAGAAATAATAAACAAACTAAACAGGTAATTGAACAAGTACGCCTGGAATATGGATGAGGCTTTAATGACATAGTATTTTCAATCTTTAAACTGAGCAAAATGTTTCGCAATAAGTCTAATTTAAATAAAAAAACAGAATAATTTATTTCATTATGTAGAATATACGAATAATTTTATTGATGTACATCTTCTCATATTATTCTAATGCAACAAATATAATCGAATTTTAGTTTGTTATTTAAATAATATTCAAAACTAGTCATAAAGAAATAAATCATTTTCAGAAGCAAAATCCATTTCACACAGTAGAAGAAAATGATGCACAATTATAAAAGAAATACAAATTTTCGATAAATACTTTGCTTCTTATGTAGGTTATTACAATAACTCATTAATAATTGTACGAAAGTTTATTAGCACACAAAAAATATCAGGTTTTGTAAAAAAATTGTGTTTTGGTTAAATATAGTAAAAAATAAAAAAAAGTAAATTTAGTAACTTTTTGCAAAAATTGTAAAATTGTATTTTTGTAAATTTTTTAAAAGAAATAAAAAAGAAATAAATTTAGTAAAAAATATGGTTTTGTAAAATTATTCTGTACTGATATATATTTAAACCAGTTTTGATAATTGATTACATTTTAGATAGAAAATTGACGATTTGATTAAAAAAAAATGAAAACTTTTATTTTAGCTAGCAACTTTTGATACTTAAAATATCATATTCATGTAATAATAGGCATAATATTTAAATCTATCATTTTATTTAAAAAAAAAAATATTTATATATATATATATATATATAATGCACATGGAGCACAGAAAAGCTTAATATATACAGTGGTTTAGATAACAAAGTTTCATTTTCTTCAAAAACGGCCTACAATTAAAAAATGTCTTAACGTCGTAAAACATAAACGTAAAAATTTAAGGTGATTACGATAATTTAATTTCCTTCCCGTTTGAAACGGCGCGTGTTGTGTAATAAGCGATATTTATAAAAAAAATAATAATTGAAAAAATAATAATAAAAAAAAAAAAAAAAAAAACCTCGCAGAATTTCAAATACAATGATCTGCCATCCATATGGTTCTTTATTGCACAAAACTGTATACAATTTATTTCCATACTATACCACAAAATATATTAGGAGAATTCTATTTTATTCAAAGTATTAATTTCAGTCAAACTTACCAACTTCATAAACGCAAATTTCGACGTCTAGACAAAATATTTCGGCGATAAAGGAGTAAAAAACCGTAAAATAACTCAAATTACTAGCTCTTAACATTTAATCAGATTTTCAAGGACTTTTATAGATTTATTTTCACAGTACATTTTCTAGGACTTGTTTAAATAATTATTTCCCAGTTTAAAATAATTCCCTTTATTCAAATATATAATAAGATCTATATAGTTTTATCTCCGTGTATTCAAAAGCGGATTTGCAAATTTATTATATTTACCATAACATTCGACTTTTCAAAGGGATTTAACTATAAACTTAAATATTAAACCAATGGAAGTGAAATGGGAGAATTCAGTGATGCATTTTATAAATGTCTAAAATTATCGAAGTACTAAATAGAATGTCAAAGTTGAGAAAATACTCGATATAGTTAATATATATTATATCTTCTCATTAAACTGAAGACATAATTTTAAAAAAATGTGTATTTCTAAAAATAAAAAAATTCATTTATCATTTTTTTGTTTATTAACTTTACAACTAATAGGTAATGTTGCTTCTTACAATCATTAAAAATATGCATTTTTTTAAATATTTTTCATGATTAATTATGGACACACCAACAAAACCTACAATAATAGCGATTTAGCTATGCAAAAAATCTGAAAGATTTATCTTTCTTAGTATCAATTAGTAGTGATTTCACCTTATGAAAACATCCCAATCTGAGATTCAAATTCCCAAAAAACAAATTAATATGACGAGGACTTTAGTTAGGGAACACCATTCCAAAACCTCTAATCCATGAATCCTACTACTTACATAATGAGAACTTGACTAAGAAATACTATACTGTATACTTGTTGCAATCCACTAACATGAAGAGAACTTCGCTCAGCTAAAATTACTTTCTAAATTTGTCTGTGAAACCCATTAACTGCATGAGAACTTTATGAAAGAACTTTTCAAAATATTTTGAGATCTAACTGCCTATTCTCAGATGTACTTTATAAAAGTAAAGCTAAATTACTGAGACTAGACTGATGAGCTGATACGAGAAAGTCCATCAAAATCATTGAGAAAGTGGAAGAGTTAAATTGAAGTAAATATAACCCTCTGGGACATGAATAAAGAAGCCTAAATACAGCTAATGGAAACACTTCATTTATAATTTTAAGATTATTTCGGTCAAAACAAAATTTACGGAAATTAATTAAGTATAAAAATTTTAACCAAAATTTTTTATTGATTTTAAGAAATAATGTTACATAAGAGATGTCTGTTTTCAGTTAGAATTGTTTACCATAAATAATAATATATGGCATAAAAATAGACCTTTTTAGAATTAATAAATAATTTAAATTTATAATTAAAAAATATTACAATTCTTTTCTTTTAAAATAATAATTTACAATAAAGTAATAAAATTACAATATATTTATAGTGAAGAACATTAATTACATTTATACATAAGTATAATTAATATTATTATATAATATTTTATCATAGATAATATAGAACTGGAATTACATTTTTATCTTACAATAATAAATAAGCTTTGCTTCAGTTATTTAAAATTGTTTTTTGCCATTAAAAATGATTGCAATTCAATATACATCAGAGCATATAACTGTGTGATCAACTCTTTGAGATTGACACTTAAACTAACTCTCTACGTTTGAGTGAAGTCTCTATAGATTTATTGAGCACATTTATCATATGACAGTATACATGCCTTATTCGATGCTATTGTCACTATCACATTTATTACGATTATAGAGTTCAACAGTATTAGCGCGTAAATGCAATTACGATCAATGTTCTACAATTTCTATTTCGGGTTAATAAAAAATTTCTAATATTAATGACCGCAGTACACTGACTTTGATTTATGTCAAATGTATTTTTTATGAATTCAAATGATATTTATACCACTTTTATACACATTAGCACATTATTTTCAATATTTTGAAAGTCATTTACTAAGTTATTGGCCATAGAATTTAAAAAGGCCATTGCTTTTAAAGATGACAATGAAGCATTAGATGTGTTTGTGACATAAAGCTGATTGATCACCTTATAAATGGATCTCGGTATGTCATTGTCGGTATCTATTATGCCGAAATTTAGAACGAGCCTAGTATAGGTATTACAGAATTCGAGCCTGTTTATCAATCCTAATGGATATACTGATTCATTATGTTCAACTGCAAATACACGAAAATATGCAATTCAATACAACAAACAAATATGGTCTAGATACGAATTTATTTTTAGCTAATGGCCACGGTATTCAATGTTTCTAATTAGTTAATAATACATAATATGCGTGCAAGAAAATTGTATAACATAAAGCTTTTAAAATTTCACAATATGAATATAACCGTTAAATACTGAATAAAAACGTCAGACAATTAACAGAAAATATATGTTTCCCTGAAACCACTTTATGTATTGATAAATTCTATACTAAGTTAAAATGGCCATTGCTTTTAAAAATGACGAGGAAGTATTAGTTGTAGTTGTGGCATAAAGCTGATTGATCACTTTATAAATGGATCTCAGTTTGCTATTGTTGGCCTCTATTTTGTTGAAATTTAGAATGAACCTTAGGATTGGTAATGGTGAATTTGAGTCTCTTTCTCAAACCTAATGGATGAATTGATTTATTATGCACAACTTCATAAACAATGTAATATTCAATTCAATATACCAAACAAATATGACTTACCTCCTAACTCATTTTTACCTAATCACCAAAGCATTCAATATCTCTAATTAGTTAATGATAAATAATATATGTGCAAAATATTGTATAACAAAGCTTTTTAAATTTGACAATATGAACATAACCGTTAAATACTGAATAAAAAACGTCAGACAATGAGCAGAAAATATGTGTTTCCCTCCAACCACTTTACGTATTGATAAATTGTATAATCATCATAATTTTGCCGAAAGCTTTAAATTATCGCATGGCATTCTCTACCTGATGCAGTGACAGCAGACATCGTATTTTTAGCAAAGGCGGTGCCACGCATACGACCATCAATAATACTCAGATACCATCAGTTTGTGTGATTCCGGTAATTAACTGGAAGAGCAAAACCAGACGTTAACTCTCAGAATATTGACATTTAGAACTAAAACGGCTCTTTATGGCTCCTGTTATATTGGAAAATTTATGAAGAAGCTCAGCTCAGAATAACTTAACTGTGATAAATTATTCGTGGTAATTGAGTTACCTATTATTTTCGTCTTCCTATTACTTCCACGTGTCATATAACGTTTATTTTCTTCTTCATTAACGAAAAATCCAGACGACAACTCAATTTTCGAGTTAATTTGGGTTTTTTTTTAGATATCCTTTGTGGACCATTAATTATTTTTTAAACTTTATTAAACCATAAATTTGTACAAAATGTTACATCATCAAAAATTGTTGCATATTTGTGCTTTTTTTCTGATAGACTAAAACCAGTAGTAAAATTAATGGCAAATTGCTCTTTTAAACAATTCAGCTAAAACGAGCAACAAGAAAGCAGCAATGCATACAAGAATTAAAAATATGTAGATTAAATTAACTTTAAAATCAAGCAAATTCAAAGTAAATTTTCAAGGTTTAATAATGTTGTTTTCTCAGAATAAATTTACAAACAACATTAACAAAAAAATCCCTTTTTTCCATTGCATACTTTTCACCAATATGAATTTTATGTAAGCTATTAATGTCTCTGTTTTTTTTTTTTATAATTAAAAATAGTTTCACATATAATTTCTAGAAAAATCTGACCTGAAATCCAAATTTAATTAAAATAATTCATAAAAAGATAAAAATGTAGTCACTTAAATTCTTTTTGATATTACACTGGTTATTTTGGTATTACATAATATTATTATTTTCGAATTTTTAAAATTCTTTAATAATTTTCAACAAAACATTTTATAAAAAAATTGAAAAATAATTAATTCGCATTCGAGAATATTCCCACCTTTAAATAATGTTTTTCTAGACATTGTGTTTATCTAGCAGTGATTTAATTTCTTAATTAGCATCTTAAACTTTTAATAAAATTTTTTTATTCTTGGAAACTCATTACTTCTTATCACATCACAAGATAAACAATGTTTCTATAATTAGGATAATCTTTATTATACTGCTCAGAATTCATTTTCTCCGTTAATTGACTTTTTATCGTTCTTCAGATTTATATAAGTTGTACATTTTGACACATAAACAAACGAGATCTAATGAATGTACTGATTTATTATGCTCATCAGTATAAACACGGTAATATTCAGTTCAATGTAACACACAAATATGATCTACAACCAAAGTAATATTTAATTCATTATCACGGTATTTAATGCTTCTAATTAGTTAATAATAAATAATATATGTGCATGAAAATTGTATAACATAAATCTTTTTAAATTTGACAATATGAATTTAACCATTAAGTAGTGAATAAAAACGTCAGACAATTAGCAGAAAATATATGGGTAGATAGATTGTATAATCATCATAATTTTACCGAAATCTTCAAATTATCGCATGGCATTTCCTACCTGATGCAGTGACAGGAGAGATCGTATTTTTAGCAAAGGCGGTGCCACGCATACGACCATCAATAATACTCAGAGACCATCAGTTTGTGTGATTCCGGTAATTAACTGGAAGAGCAAAACCAGACGTTATCTTTCAGAATATTGACATTTAGAACTAGAACGGCTTTTTATGGCTCCTCTTATATTGGGAAATTTATGAAGAAGCTCCGCTCAGAATAACTTAAGTGTGATAAATTATTCGTGGTAATTGTGTTACCTATTATTTTCTTCTTCCTATAACTTCCACGTGTCAAATAAAGTTTATTTTCTTCTTCATTAAAGAAAAATCCTGACGAGAACTCAGTTTTCCGAGTTAATTTTGGGTTTTTTTAGATATCCTTTGGGGCCCATTAATTATTTTTTAGACTTTATTAAAAATGAAATTTGTGCAAAATGTTACATCAACAGAAATTGTTGCATATTTGTACTTTTTTTCTCCTGAACTAAAGTCACTAGTTAAATTAGTGGTAAATTGCTCTTTTAAGCAAGTCATCTAAAAGAAGCAACTATACTTAAAATAATTAAAAATATGTAGATAAAATTAATTTTAAAGTCGAGCAAATTAAAAGTAAATTTTCAAGGTTTAGTGATGTAAATTATTTGTGTGAAAACAACAACACTAACAAAAAAAAATAGGTTTTTTTTTCCCATAGCATACTTTTCAGCAATATGAATTTTATGTAAGCAATGAATTCCTCTGTTTTTTTATAATTAAAAATAGTTTCGGATATAATTTTTAGAAAAATCTGATCCGAAATTGAAATTAATTAAAAATATCTCATGAGAAAATAAAAATGTAATTCCTTATATTCTTTTTGTATTACACTGTATATGTTGCTATTATGTAATACAATCATTAATTTTCGAATTTTTGAAATTCTCTTATGAATTTCATCAAAATATTTTATAAAAAAAATTTCAAAAATAATTAATTAGAATTCGAGAATTTTCCCACCTTTTAATAATTTTTTTCTTGATATCATGTTTATCTAGCAGCGATTAAATTTAATTAGCATTGCAATTTTTTAATAAAAATTTTTTTATTCTTGAAATCTCTCATTAATTCCAATCTCGAGATAAACAATGTTTCTATAATTAGGATAATCTTTATTATACTGTTTAGAATTCATTTTCTTCTTTAATTGACTTTTCATCGTTCTTCAGATTTATATAAGTTGTACATTTTTAACACATAAACAAGCGAGATCTAATAAATGTACCGATTTATTATGCTCCTTTGTATAAACACGAAGTATTCAGTTCAATGTAACACACAAATATGATCTTCATCCAAACTTATATTTAACTAATTATCACGATATTCAATGTTTCTAATTAGTTAATAATAAATAATATATGTGCATGAAAATGGTATAGCATAAATCTTTTTAAATTCGACAATATGAATATAACCATTAAGTAGTTAATAAAAACGTCAGACAATTAGCAGAAAATATATGTTTCCCTTAAACCACTTTATGTATTGATAGATTGTATAATCATCACAATTTTTACCGAAAGCTTCAAATTACCGCATGGCATTTTCTACCTGATGCAGTGACAGCAGAGATCGTATTTTTAGCAAAGGCGGTGCCATGCATGCGACCATCAATAATACTCAGCGACCACAAGTTTGTGTGATTCCGGTAATTAACTGGAAGAGCAAAACCAGACGTTATCTTTCAGAATACTGACATTTAGAATTAGAATGGCTCTTTATGGCTTCTGTTATATTGGGTAATTTATGGAGAAGCTCAGCTCAGAATAACTTAAGTGTGATAAATTATTCGTGGTAATTGAGTTACCTATTATTTTCGTCTTCCTATTACTTCCACGTGTGAAATAAAGTTTATTTTCTTCTTCATTAAAGAAAAATCCAGACGACAACTCAAATTTCGAGTTAATTTGGGGTTTTTAGATCTCCTTTGTGGCCCATTAATTACTTTTTTAGGCTTTATTAAACCTTAAATTTGAGCAAAATGTTACATCATTAAAAAATTGTTGCATATTTGTGCTTTTTTTTTCAGCTAAACTAAAGCCAGTAGTTTAATTAATGGTAAATTACTGTTTTAAACAAGTCAGCTAAAAGAAGCAACTATGCTTACAAGAATTAAAAATATGTAGATTAATTTAACTTTAAAGTGAATCAAATTAAAAGTAAATTTTCAAGGTTTAATGATGTTGCTTTCAACAATTAATTTATAAACAACATTAGCAAGAAAAACCTTTTTTTTCATAGCATACTTTTCAACAATATGAATTTTATGTAAGTTATGAATTCCTTCAGGTTTTTTATAATTAAATATAGTTTCAAATATAATTTCAAGAAAACTCTGACGTGAAATTCTAATTAATTAAAAATAATTCATAAAAAAAGATAATGTTATCCTCTGAATTCTTTTTGGTATAACATTCGTTATTTTGGTATTACATAATAAAATAATTATTTTCGAATTTTTGAAATTCTGATAATTTTCATCAAAACATTTTAATAAAAAAAAAAAATTGAAAAATAATTAATTGTCATTCGAGAATTTTCCCACATTTTATAATGCTTTTCGTGGTATTGTGTTTATCTAGCAGTGATTAAATTTCTTAATCAGTATCGTAAATATTTAATTTTTTTTTTTATTCTTGGAATCTTTCATTATTTCCATCACTAGATAAACGATGCTTCTATAATTAGTTTAATCATTATACTGTTCAGAATTCATTTATTCCGTTAATTGACTTTTCATCGTTCTTCAAATTTATATAAGTTATATATTTTTGACACATAAACAAGCGAAATCTAATGAATATATTGATTTATTATGTTCATCTGTATAAACACGGTAATATTCAGTTCAATGTACCACACAAATATGATCTACATCCAAACTTATATTTAACTAATTATCACGGTATTCGATGTTTCTAATTAGTTAATAATAGATAATATATGTGCAAGAAAAGTGTATAACAAAGCTTTTTATATTCAACACTATGAATATAACCGTTAAATACTGAATAAAAAACGTCAGACAATTAGCAGAAAATATATGTTTCCCTCAAACCCCTTTATGTATTGATAAATTGTATAATCATCATAATTTTACCGAAAGCTTCAAATTATCGCGTGGCATTTTCTACCTGATTCAGTGACATGAGAGATCGTATTTTTATTTACTTTTTGAAAATATTTCTAATACTAATGATCGCAGTACACTGATTTTGATTTGTATCAAATGTATTTTTTATTAATTTAATTTATAATTCTAGGACTCGTATATATATATTGGCAAAGTATTTTCAACATTTTGGAAATCCTTACTAATTTAGTGAACATAGCATTTAAAAATGCCATTGCTTCTAAATGTGACAATGAAGTATTAGATTTGGTTGTGACTTAAAGATGATTGATCACTTTATAAATGGACTTCGGTATGCCATTGTTGATATCTGTTATGCCGAAATTTAGAGAAGCCCTAGTACTGGTATTTGAAAATTTGAGGCCTTTTCTCAAACCTAATTTATTATGCTCATCTTCATAAACAATATAATATTGAATTCAATACACTAAACTAATATGACCTAGATCCGAATTAATTTTTAACTAATCACCACGGTATTCACGGTAAATAATATGTGTGCTAGAAAATTGCATAAAAAGCTTTTTAAATTTGACAATATGAATATAACCGCTAAATACCAAATAAAAAACGTCAGACAATTAGCAAAAAATATACGTTTACCTCAAACCACTTTATGTATTGATAAATTGTATAATCATCATAATTTTACCGAAATCTTCAAATTATCGCATGGCATTTTCCACTTGGTGCAGTGACAGGAGAGAAGCAAAGGCGTATTTTTAGCAAAGGCGGTGCCACAAGCAAAGGCGGTTAGAAGCAAGCATTTTTAGCAAAGGCGGTGCCATGCACACGACCATTAATAATACTCAGCGACCACAAGTTTGTGTGATTCCGATAATTAGCTGGAAGAGTAAAACCAGACGTTATCTTTCAGAATATTGACATATAGAACTAGAACAGCTCTTTACGGCCCCTGTTATATTGGGAAATTTATGAAGAAGCTCAGCTCAGAATAACTTAAGTGTCATGAATTATTCGTGGTAATTGAGTTACCTATTATTTTCGTCTTCCTATTGCTTCCACGTGTCAAATGAAGTTTATTTTCTTCTTCATTAAATAAAAATTCAGACAAACTCAATTTTCGAGTTAATTTGGGATTTTTTAGATCTCCTTTGTGGCCCATGAATTATTTTTTAGGTTTTATTAAATATTAAATTTGCGCAAAATGCTACAGCATCAAAAAAGTGTTGCCTATTTGGGCTATTTTTCAGCTAAACTTAAGCCAGTAGTTAAATTAATGGTAAATTACTCTTTTTAAACATGTTAGCTAAAGGAAGCAACTATGCATACAGGAATTAAAGATATGTAGATTAAATTAACTTTAAAGTTGAGCAACTTAAAAGTGAATTTTCAAGGTTTAATGTTGTTGTTTTCACCCAATTAATTTTCAAGAACAACAAAAAAGAAATCTATATTTTTTTCCATAGCACATATTTCAGTAATAAGAATTTGATGTAAGCTATGAATTCCTCTGTTTTTTTTATTTTTTTTTTTTTTTTTTTATTTTTTTTTTTTTTTAATTAAAAATAGTTTCAGATGTGATAATTTCTAGAAAATTCTGACCTTAAATCCAAATTAATTAAAAGTGATTCATAAAAAAGGTAATGATATAATCACTACAATTCTTTTTCATATTACATTGGTTATTTTGGTATTACATAATAAAATAGTTTTTTTTTCGAATTTTTGAAATTATCTGATGGTTTTCATCAAAACATTTTATAAAAATATGTGAAAAATAATTAATTAGCATTCGAGAATATTCCCACCTTTTAATAGTGTTTTTCTTGACATTGTGTTTATCTAGCAGTGTTTAAATTTCTTAATTAGCACCATAAATTTTTAATATCTTATTTTATAGTTGGAATCTTTCGTTATTTCCATCCCAAGCTAAACAGTGTTTCTCTTAATTAGGATGATATTTATTATACTGTTCAAAATTTTTTCTCCGTTAATTGACTTTTCATCGTCCTTCAGATTTATATAATTTATGTCTTTTTTAATTAATATATAAATTAATTAACATAAATCCTTTTTTTTTATAAACATTTATTCTATGATTAAATCATGAATAGAATTGCTTGTAAACACAAATTTGTAAATAATGGTTTTAAAGAACTATTTTATTTTTTTTGTTATCTATTCCTTTTTAATTTTCAGCTAACGTTATTTTCTTTCGTTTTTCAGTTTTGAAGATGTAGTCTAGAGGTTTCCTGGAGAATATCATTTAAGATTTTCAATTTAAGGGATAATCTTAATTTTCGAAATCTGATGAATAATTTCAAACCGTTAGCTTCCCTGTCTGTCTTATACTGGCTATGGGTATGATCCATGCATGAAAATCCCTCGTTAGATGGTTTGGTTTGTCGCTCTACAGTCATTTTGTGCACACTTTAGGATAATTAGACCGGGACCTACAGTTTATTGGGGATTCCGAACCACTAAAAAAACAATCCACTGCTAGGATACGAATCTGGAGCCTGTGGTACCAATGGCCAGAGTGTTAGACAATTGGTCATAAGGCCGCTCCCATTAGATAAGGAGTATATGAACTTCCTACATGCATATTTGTTGTATAGCATGTACTGCTTGATGAATTCTAGATAATGTGGAATCTGCCATTGTAGTAGACTAGACTTTACCTGGTTCTTTCCCTGTAGTGGAGAATGACTTTGGGTTGTACGCTGAGCTTTAGAAAACAATATAAGATAAATTTTCTCGATTTATAAATAGCTGGGAAATTATTGTCAATTATATTCTATAGAAAATAAAGTCAGTTTATCATTAGACAAAATCTTAGTATTTCTTTTATTCATGCACTATTAAATCAACTGATATGCGATTTAATGATAACGTTCTTGGCTAGGAGTGTAGGAGGGCTAAGGTTCAAATTCTCTTGAGGCACACGTTGCAATTACTACTTTCAAAAACGAAGAGACTCTATTGTGATTACGGCACAAGGGTGAAGATTCTGGCCTCGAAAGTCAAACAAAGTCAAAGTTTTTCTCCCATATGACAATGGATACGTTATCCCCAAAAGTCTTGCGGCCCACCCCACTCATTCGTGGGTTTTCCGTTGCCTACGTAAGTGGTATGCTATGTTCACCACTGTTCCAGAAAAAAAAGCCATGAAATATAAATCAAATGCTTAAGAATGCTGTTTACAGATCCATATTTGTATTTTGATATTTAAGGTTTTAGAAAAGTTCTCCAGTAATATTGAAAATGACAAACAACTGTATAATTTAATGATCCGTCTCATAATTCGCATAGCTGATATAATGCCAATGAATGTGAAGAATTCAATAGAAATATTTTATTAATTGAAAATCTTTTATTATTTATTTTAATCTTTTATTATTTATATTTTAAAAACACTTCATTATTTGCAAATGTACAAGTTTAAAAAACTTCTTTATTAAATTGAAATGATTTGAAAAATCATTTGGCTAAAAAAAATTGTTAAATAAACTTCATTTAAATTTTTTAACTAATTTCAACTATTAACCTTTTGTACTTTTGAAGCATTAAATAAAAAATTCGAAATAGTATGCAATTCACAAAGCACAAATCTCTTTCTGAAAACTGTATATTATTGTCTTATTAGCTGGTACGTTATAATCCTCCACTTAAGGTTTTGCATAATTATGTATTAGATTTTCAAAAGACGGCTCATTTTTAAAAATCCTTACCACCATTTTTTTAATCATATGAATCAACAAAATATTTTCATAATATATATTATCAGATAATATTAATAAACTATTCATGAAAAATAAACATCTTATATTCATTTGACTTGTAATAATTAAAATTAGCAGAAAGAGATTAGATACATTTTAGCATTATGTCGAATTTGAGTTTAGCAAAACAGATTTAGCATAGGTATTGGAATGTATTAAAATCATAGACGGAGTAGCTTTCAATTAGGCTTTAATTTGGAATTCAGAAAGCTGGATTTCAAACCAAGCTGTCTGAACTCCAAAATCATATATATCATTCAAAACACTGGACAAAAAACATCAATTACCATTTTGTTAGTTGAATTTGTGTAATTTTGAAGAAATTATTTTTTTCTGTACTTATAAGTGAGATTCATATTTTTATTTTAATTTAAATTTTTTGTCTTTTGTCTTGATAAAAATTAGAAATAAAATATTTCCTCTGGAAGTATTGTTATTTTGCATTGAAAGCTCTAATTAATTTCAATTCATTCAATACTTTACAGGTCGTTCAAATGATAATTAATTTTTATTTCAGTACTTAGCAATCTGAAAGCACTATTATTCCAGTCTTAGTATTTATCTCTTTTAAGGTCTAGAATATTTCAATATATTGAATCTTATATATAAAAATATTTAGTAGGAAAATATAATATTATTGTAACTATATATTGTACAACATTCTAAATATAATTTAAAATAGCTTAATTTGAATTTTATCAAACAAATTACATCAGATTAATATTTCAGTATAAATATATACAATATATATACATAAAGAAGAGAATAGATTTTAAAATGTATATAATAATCTAAAAAATATATATTTTAAAATAAATATAATTTTCATTCTGTGTATTAAAATGTATTGATATTTTAGAACTTTTCATCGTTATCAAATTGTGGGTTCTTTAAAAAGACAAGAATTTGGCAATTGTTTAAAAAAAAGTCAGGATTATTATCAAAACTTTTAATTTGCGGACCATCAAAGCACCTTTGCTAATTAAAAACTTGTGTCCTAAAATAAGAACATTAATCCTTTCTCAACTATGAAGGTTTTTTTTATGCTAAAGGTAAAATAATGAAATTTATGTTTCAAGAAAGAAAACTCATTAAAAATGACAGAAAAAAAGGATAATAAGCTCTATTTAAAAGCTTTTTTATTAAAAGAAAAGCATCTTAAAAGTTCTAAAAGTGAAAAAAAGAGGAGCACATTATACCATACCATTAGAATAATTTGCAAAATTAGCAAATTAAAAGTTAAATTATTTTCAAATAGCTATTATATTTCAATAGCTATTAGATAGCTTCTATTATATCCTGGTGTAAGCGATCAATATCAATTACGCAGTTTTCTATAACAATTAAAAATATCATTTTTGAAGAAAGAAAAAAAATCTTTTTGTCAGGATAGTTTGTTTAAATTATCAAACTTTTCATGAAAAAAAAAGTTTTTCTATTCTACTCTATTCTTTATTATAGGTTTTTATTCTATTAATTTTTAGTTACTTAAATGTTGTGCTTGGAATTTTTTTTTGGGGGAAAGACATTTAAATTATTAATTAAATAAAATACTGTAAGGATAGAATTTTATTCTGTTCCGAATAATGTTTATGGCATAAATTTCGTAAATTATAGTTAAATTAACGGTTAATTATAATAGGTAATGAATTATTAATTGCATGGGACATACAGTGTAATTGAATAACCCAAGACAATTTTTGAAACATGGGCATGTTATGCTTACAACGACAAGCAATTTTTGCTCAGACACAGATAGAAACGATCTTATGAAGAATTTTGCTTTCGGCCTTTAAAACATTTTGTAATAAAATTTATATACTTTCTGAGAAATTTCTGTGGATTTTAGAACCTTTATTTACTTGGAAAAACAATCCAACATTAAAAAATATTTTAATTTTATTGTTGTTATATCTAATAAACGTTTTTAAATATATCAGCAAATTAAATTTATTTTTTATTGTAAAATAATAAAAGCGCATCTCCTTGGGATACGGATGATTTTATAGAAGCTTATAGTGTCATGGAAACATTTCATTGGTTTAGAGAATAATAAACTGTTAATAAGGTAATATACATAAGATTTGTATAATAAAAATATTAAAAAAAATGGAGAACAATTTAAATATTTTTTTTCTATCAGGGAAAAACAAAGAAAATTTACATAATAAAAGCGTATTTCCCTGTTATGGGAGGAAATAACTATACAATCTTAACTATAACTATATAATCTTAACTATAATAACTATATACTTCAATAAACTAATATAAGATGCACGTATTAATAATGAAACAAGATGCGCTTAATTATGCATAATTTATACACAGACGCACGGATCAATTATAAACATATTTAAGTTAGAGCCTAATATGTTAATGTATACATAAATTCAACAACTGTGGCAATCGTCACACATCATACAGTTTATGCAGAAATGAAATGTATAATGTTGCATATCAAGAATTTTCTAGAAATTTCATCAGATTCAAACTCTCCATGTCGCAATTTGACGATATCTTAGTCTTACGCTTAATAACGTTTTCATTATATCAAGAACTAATTTTGAAACATAATATTAAATAAGCAATTTAAATTCTAAATTATTATACAAATTATAACTAAATTCGCTTTCAAAGTTTACATTTAATCTTCCAAACATCAGTGCACGAGTAAAGGAAGCCTGCTGTACTATTCACAACTTCAGGGATTTAAAGTTGCATTCTACTGCCTACTGCTTCTAAGGAAAGTATTTTAGTAGTTTTTCACTTTTAGTCTTTCTATTTGAACATATAAGATTGATTTTAAACCAACTGATTTATCATGCTTATCTTCTATATAAACATAGAAAATTCGGATTCACTTGTTCACTTTTTTTAAATAAAAAAAAAGGTGCATCGCGCGTTGCATTTTGTATCATAATACCAGATCGATCCATGCCTTTCATTACTCCTTATTAATCAATTATGTGTGCTCACAAAAACATTTTGTAATAATTTATTCCGTTCGGTGAAATTTCGCTATGCTATCACATTTCGAAATGAGCTTAATGCATCAACGAATCCCTACTTAATTTTTAATAGTTCATTTCTGGCTCTGCACATTATTTTTTAAATTACAGCATATCATTAATTATGTTAAGAAAATTAAAAAATACACAAAAAACAAATATATTTTGATCCAAAGAATGAAATCTGATCGATAATGAGCAGAAAATACACTACGTAACTGTACAAATGCATCATCAAAAAGTGTAGCAAGAAAAAGGTGCAAATCGTAGGGTTACAGTGTTACGTAAATGACTCAGATGTTCAGCTGTCTCACACACTGCATACGATATAGGACAGAAATCGCAATAGTCGCGATGTTCTGTCAGCAAGGGAAATTAGTTAGAGTAGTTATTTATCATCGAAGAGGAAACGTATATTAAAAAAGATGCCAATCCTCAGCTGCCATACTACTGTGTCCAAAGTAAGATCAATTTACAATTTAAAATTATGGAATTTCAATTTTTTTTTTTTTTTTAGCTTGCTGGCACTGTCCTTAACAACTGTGTGAAATTTGATGTCAAAATATTCGTCAGTGCTTGAGTTACGCTTGGTTTTCGGAGACGCTAAAAGTGATTCCGGCGATTTTTGAAATGTCTGAATTAATTGAACAAAGAACTTGCATTCAATTTTGTTTGCGGAAACATATAGAATGTTGCAGAAGGAATTCGGCGAGCTTTCCTATAACGGAAAGAAATGTTTAGAAGTGGTATAAGTAGTTCAAAGAAGGCAGGGAACGCGTTGAAGACGAAGAGCCCTCTGATCGATCATCAACCTCAACCTATGAAACTCGCATCCAAAAAATTAAAGATTTGATGCTTGCAAACCGTCGATTTACAATTAGAGACCTTGCTGATGATGTTGGAATTTCAAAATTCCATTTTAAAAGATGTTTTGCTTCAAAAGGATCGGTCAATTCCATTTTGGGCCTCAAACGCGTCAAATCTTGATTGGTACCGAAAACACTGAATGCGTTAGCTCATACTGCATTGATTCATCTTTTTAACCAAAAATGAAACGCGTATCGTTTCACAACCACCGTATTCACATCGTGCGACTTCTGGCTATTCCTTAAACTCAAAAGACCACTCCGGAGACACCGTTTTGAGTGGATTAAAGAGATTCAACATGAATCGCAGAGCGCCTTGAAGGGCATCCAGGTCAATGACCTTTTAGCATGCATTGAGGATTGTACAAAAAGTTGGCGTAAGTTCAATGTGTCCAGAGGAGATTACTTTGAAGGGGATGAAATAAATCCGGAAGAATAAATAAAGAGTTTTTGAAAAAAAAATTGGTCTTACTTTTTGGGCACAGTAGTAGACTGTGCCAGGCAACAACTGTAATAGTCTTTACATAACCGATAAGATTCAATAGTATTTTAGATACATATCTTTCTCGCCATAAGATAGTTGGAAAAATGTAAAGAGTCATTTTATGTATTCTAGTGTTGTCGTAAGGACCAATGCATCAGCTGGTCAGTATTGTCACTTGCCAATATAATACTCAGACACAGCAGTACATTTTACGTATATTGCGTAATGTCTCTGAAAATATATTTATTTTACAACCAATATATTGTAGCCACAATTTGTCTGATTTTGTAAAAAAAAATTAGAATTCAGTATATTACCATCTTTTTATTAATTTCGTGTATCCATTAAGTTTATTTTCATCTTTTACAACTTTTCATATGGATTTGTCTTCTTTATCCAGACAAGCACTACAACTATAATATCAAAAAATGTTGTATGCTTTATTTATGTTTATAACTGTTTAAGCATTATTAATACTTTAAATTTGGCTTTCATTATTTTTTTTTTCTGCTGAATTAAAATGGATACGTAATATAATGGCGAATTACTTTTTAAAATAAATTAGCTAACTTATACAATTACACATATTAAGAAAAAACATATGAGTAAAAAGAGAAATAGGATAGAGATATAAACAGAGCTTTAAAATGAAGCAATTGAAAATAAATTTTAAAAGGATTTATAGTGCTATTGCCTCACAATTAATTTGAAGAAGAAAAGCGATAATTATTTTGGGAATAAACACAGCTTAATATGCGATAATTGTTAGAAAATAAGTAAAACTGCAATCTATTTTATCAAAAAAGTTAATGATGAAAAAAAGAAGATTAAAGGATTTAGGAAATCAGTATTAAAAGGTTTTTAATTTTTATCGTGTTTACATTTGAGGATTAGTCGTTTTTAAAAAACAATGAAATGACTGTTTTTATCCTTATTAAATTTAGTAATAGGTTACTAGGCAATTATCCACGAAGATATCTTCTTGAAAACATTTTCTAACAGTTACTTGACTTCTTTAGGCACATATTGTTGCACATATTGTTCATGAAATCTTTGAATAAGACTAGTCATAGGTTAGAATATATTTTTACATTAAAATGTTTATTTTCCTCCAATATTTTTAAATACTTTTTTCAATTTTTTCTTTGATTTGTTTGATAAATATTACTTCAGCGCAAATAAAAGAAGAAAAATATACATAAAGCCCTTTACTGAAACCAGTGCTGAAATGGTCATACAATTATTTTATTTAAATAATATTTTAAAATTTACGTCAGTTAATAGTTAAGATTCATTTAGGGAATGTAGTTTATTTTTATGACTCATGTGTAATTCATATTTAATTGGTTATATATTTCTCTTGAAATGTGAATAAAACTTTTTTTTGTTGTATTTTCTCCGAAAGCTTTATTGATTATTTTATATTATCCCCTTCGCTCATCTTCAGTGTTACTTTGACTACTAATTCAATATATCTAGAAATCAGCATATATTTAATCATTTTGCACAGATTTCCATAAATTTCATATTGAGTTTTCTAAAATGTTCCAATTAGACATTTTAAAAGTTTTTGAACAGATTCTTAATTCAGTGAAAATTATGTCTTGTGTTAATTTAAACACACTCTAAAATATATAATGAAAATGAAGTATAGTAATCAGATAAACGTTTCAATTCATCTTTTTTAATATTTTGTATTAAACGAAACTTCCTTAAATATTTAATGCTGATGTTAACTTAATAATTACATATTAGTAGAACTTCGATGTATATTGAGATGTAGATACTATAATCTAGAAATAGACTATAATTGTTTTGGAAGTAGACTATAATTATTTGGGAAGTATACTGTAATCATGTTTTTTTTGAAAAGTCAGCAGAAACGACTACACAATGTTTGCACAGAATTGGGAATTAAGCCCTTAAGAATTGGGCTTAAATGTAGGGGACATTCTAAAAGTTATTCCATTGGAGGATTCAATTGGATATATATATATATATATATATATATATATATATATGCATTTCTAAATCTATTATATATATATATATATATATATATATATATATATATATATATATATATATATTGAATGAGATATTGAATATATTTTAGTTATTATTATATTAATTTAAACTTTGGTAATATATACTATCCTACTATACTATACTTATATTACTATACTTCAACATTCATGGCATGAATGTTTTTTTATTAAAATAATATTTCTGAGTTGCATTCACCATTTAGAAATTTAAAGTTTTAAATTTCATGTTTGTATTACAATAACTATATTAAAATTTAAACAACGCAAATAATATATTTAATTGAATATGTTTCCATTGAAACATATTTTCAATTAATACAAAATTATAAACTTTTTCTTACTAATATTCATAAAATAATTCTGTTTGAACAAGAAAAAAGATATATTAAGTCAATTTTTTCAAATCAATTTTCTTTTCCGGAGAAATCAGAAAAAGAAAGAGAGCATAATAAATATTTTGTTTTATTTATATTTATTTTCGTTCATTTTTTTTTTTATTTTCGTATTAATATAGCAATTTTGTAAATCAGTTTTATGATTATGCCATAAAAGTATAATATTTATAAAAAAAATATTAAAGGTATAAAAATATAATGTTTCAAAATATTAATATTATAAGGAAACTATTATAAAGACGAATATATAAAACTCCTTTTATTGCTAAACGTTTCCACTTCTCTCAATAATCACCATATACTTGAACATTCCAAATACATCCTTTTACTATGCAAAACTTTATTTATCTATTAAAATTACTATTTCAATATTAATTTTACGCAAATTTCATTTAACAAACATAATTATATGAAAAATATTTTGGTGTCCCAAATAGATTCACACATACATACATACACACACACTAAGTAGATTGCATTATGCAAACTCTTTATTTCCAAACAAAATCAAATTCTATGAATCTTTTACACTTCTTATTCATTAAAGCAACCTCAAAGTGACAGGCATACAAGAGGTAGCATTTTCTTTCGTGACAGTTTACTATTCATATCTTAAAAGCAATTATGCTTCGTGGCACCATTTATATTCATGGGGCCACACTATCCATTTCGAAATACTGAGTTTATCCTTTTCAGTGATATAAAACTGAAGGATACAATAAATAAGTTGCAACATTTGTTTTAAAATTAGTCATAGTTTTAAGAACAAAATGTTTTTTAATTTGTTATTTGCAGAATATTTTCATTAATCAAAAGTATTCAAAAATTCCGGAATAATTTAAGTGAAAAATTTGTAAAATGGCTGATTAGATTAGACTTAAAAAAATGGAAAATCTATTTTTCTCAATGCTAGAATACTGGATTTCTTAGACAAATCACAAAATAGGGTCCGTTGGGATTTGGCGACTTTTTTTGGCCTCCAAGTGGACGGAGATTTTCAAATGTGGTAACCAAAGTATCTCTTAATGCACGATGCAAAGTATCTCTTAATGCTTTTCAAGGATATCTAATATCCTTGAAAAGAAATTCGATTGCTACTAATGCCGTCGCGAAATCGAGCTATCATGGTAAGGTTGCAATTATCTTCTCTCTCAATTATCTCTTCTGCAATTATCTCAGAATCTCAACC
>BPLQ01002121.1:0-20042 GCA_021605075.1 Caerostris darwini | reverse complement strand
GAGTAACTCTGAGCATTTTAATGTGTCTTGGTTAACTTTGAATCCATTACATATTTTGTTGTTTCAGATATACAAAATAAACGACATTAAAAATATCAGTGCATACTGGGCAAGACGAGATCTATTTCAAATTTTTTATATTGAAAACTAAAAAAAAGATAATATTAAAGACCAAGACCAAGTACACGTCAATAAAAAATGTAACATTTTCTCCTCTCTGCGGAAATTTTGCCGAGTTCTCCACATATTCTAATTGTAGAATAAGAAAAATCACTACTCTTCAATGCACTGTTAAATCACTGAAATATCTTTGACCACGAACGATAACTTTCTCAGGAAGGACACTACAGATAAGACGTAATAAATAAAGCAAGGAATACCTTTCCATTCTGCTATCTCATAATTTAAAGATATATACATGTAAAATTTGAAGGAGAATAGAGGACATTCATTTCTTTTTGGATATGGAGTTATCTTTTTTGAAAGTAAAAAAAAAAAGTCAATGCAGTCGACAGAGCAAGTTTCTTGATTTATGGTTGGCCATAATAATTCGAAAAGTCCTCTTTCTTAAATATAATAGTATTTGAAATAATATTTCTGTTATTAAATTTATGTGGGCATTGTTTAAATGGTTTGCCTGGATCTTTTGCGAGTTCAATATAACTGCAAGCCTGCCAAAATTAGGAAGACCCCAGAAAGGCACATCTTCATTTATTTATGTATACTTACTAATCTCATTTAATAAGTAAGAACATATAACAGATGGACCGAAAAGTTCGTTAGCTGACAAATAGATGACGCTACTAGTATTAAATCCATACGATTTTTAGTTAGCCCTAACTTTCAAAAGACACGTGTATAAATTTGACAGCTGTTGCACTATTAGTATGTGAGTTATAACATTTTTAGTGAAGCAACTTTTGTTAGTTGGAAAAAATGGATAAAAAGGAATTTCGTGTGTTAATAAGGCATTGCTTTTTTGCAAAAAAAAAAAAATACTATTGAAGCCAAGGCTTGGCTTCATAAACATTATTCGGACTTTGCACCAGGAAAATCAACCGTAGAGAAGGGGCTTGCTAAATTTAAACGAGGTGAAATGAGCACCGAGGACGATGCGCGCAGTGGACGCCCCAAAGAGGCTGTTACCGACGAAAACATAAAAAAAAGTCCACAAAATAATTTCTGATAACCGTAAAGTGAAGTTGATTGAGATAGCTGAGACCCTAAAGATATCAAAAGAACGTGTGGACATATCATGAATGAATATTTGGATATGCGAAAGCTCTGTTCAAAGTGGGTTCCGAGCGAGCTTACAATCGACCAAAAACAACAGCGAATTGATGATTCTAAGCAGTGTTTGGAGCTGTTCAATCGTAATAAACCCGAATTTTTGCGTCGATATGGGACAATGGATGAAACATGGCTCCATCATTTCACACCGGAGTACAATCGACAGTCAGCCGAGTGGACTGCACTTGATGGACACTAAAAATGCTATAACTCCCAAACTAATAGTGCAACAGCTGTCAAATTTATGCACGTGTCTTTTGAAGGCTATGGGTAACTAAAATTCATATGGATTTAATACTAGTAGCGCCATCTATGCGTCAGCCTATGAACCTTTCAGCCCTTTTGTTATAAACCACTCATTCTTTTGTTAAAAAAATTCTGGTAAATTCACAAAAGTCGTATATGACTCTTTCTTTGTCTTCCTAGTTATTACAATGATAAAGAATTATATAGAAAAAATTAATGGTTCCTTTCTATTGAAACATATTGAAGTGAGGAGATAAAAGGAGAGAAGTTTCGAGAGTTCGAAGAGAAGTTCGTTTTGCGAGAGTGTTTCATGATATTTCCCAGATAAAATAGTAGTGCATTCTTGGAAACCGAATTCCTTTCTCCAAAAACTGGTTTAATTTAAAAATTAAATAATGAATTATGCATTAAGCAAAAAATTTAAATAATTAAAGGTAAAATAATTAAATATTAGTGGCAAAGTATCAAAATGGCACCTGAAGTTTGCTGACTCTGAAGAAACAAGTGTGTGATCTTATGAATTTAAATCAGCATCCTCAAAAAGCACTAATATATGTAAATAACTTCATTTACAGAATAATTTTCAAATATTTCATTTTACGAATATAATATTAAATTATATTTTTATTTCATTACATTTTTATTAAATTTTATTTCATTTCATTATATTATTATAATAATAATGGATAATAACCAAGCTCCTGGCCCTTGCCAGACAAAAAAAAAAAAAAATTTTGAGTTAAAGTTATGTTTACAAATATTGGGCACTTTCGCATGAGGATGAGACCATTCACCACTAGGACAGCAGATATAGCAAATTCAACGTTACTTAGATTACAAAGGAAGAACCACTGGGAAGCTGCTACATTTTAGTCACACCGGGTCACCACAATTTGAAAAATAACTCCTGGTTTAGTACGGGAAGTATATATCCGTACTAAATGTTATACAGAAGTATATATCCGTTAATAAAATATATCCTCTCTTTTTGTTCTTTCTTTCTATTGGAAGGAATTTGAAACCTATAGATTTATCTAATCCGTTCTCTGTATAAAAATATGAGAAATTTGGCAACACTTATTAGGTTTAAAAAAGGTCTTAGATTTTTTTATCTAGGTTTCCACCTAACCCTTAGATTGAAGCATTAAATTCCAGCATAAAATTTTTTAAATTATTAAAATGAAGAGAAACAGGTTCTTCACATTTTATAAGCTCAAACTGTATTAATAATCCAATATTGAAAAAAAAACCCATACCCTGCCTTTCTACCAATTTATCCTGATTCATTAACCTGGTGTCAAAATTGTTTTACAACTTTTAAATGCAAAAAAAAAAAAAAAAAAAAAAAAATTATAATAAGTAAAATGTAAAAACATACTCTATTTCACATCAATTTATTTAAAAATAGATTAAAACGAAATCCGTGTTTTCCTGATCTTAAAAGAATTGGTCAAAGAAAAATTGTAATCATATCAGTTCTTATTTGATATTACATTTTTTAATTTTCTACCACTTTATATTCTAATTCATTAGTATGGTGTCACAATCTCACCATACTATCCCCGCACCTTAAACTAAAGGTGTTGCATCAAATCCAATTAATTTTATGTTAGGTTTCATGCTGTACTTGTTTGTCCTCTCTTTAGAAAATATTAAACTAAGCTTATAGGAAAATAATAGGTTTTTGTCTTTTATTAATTTTGTTTACCAGCTAGATTAATAAAGTTTGGCGATTTTCTTTATTAAAATTTAGAAGAAGTATGAATACATTCAGAAACTCAAATAAAAGATTGTTATGTAAAAATTTCCAAACTGTAGATGTTTAATTAAAAAAATGCGTTCTACATGGATTGTGATGAACATGTAATACTGTAATGTTAATAAAAGGAAAGTAGAGTTGGCTTAATATTATTATATAGTTTCTAATTAATTACCGTAATTAAATTGCGGAATATATTGTAACGTCTCAGCCTATACTAGATCGATAACGACTCAAGAAGAGTGCCACTTTCAGGTTGATGGGAACACTTTGATCTTTATTTGCAACAACTCATGGCGTAGTCCATACCCAAGCTGTAATTGTTTCGACCTGTGAAGGTCGAACAGGCAATCGCTAATTTCAGAAGGTCTCAATATCCATGACAATGATTATCTGCTGTCAGATTTGAGTGGCAGGTGTTTCTTTTGAATACAAAACACTAATTGCATGTAATATTAATATCAAAGATACTGCTTATCTGCTGTCAAAGTTGAGTGACAGGTTGTTATTATGTGCTTGTTAAAGAATATATGTTCCTTTTCTCTTGAAACAGAAACGACATACTTTTCTTATTGGAAAAATTGTACTAGGTGCTGAAACGCTTTCAATTTTGAGCCGTGAATTATAGGGAGATATGTACAAAGTGTTTTTCCGCCGTATGCCTCATAAAAATCAATCCTATAAAACCACCACCAAAAACTGCTTTTTGACTAAATAATTCGTGTGACAGGAAAATAAAATTTTTTATAAGTAAAGAATGACATCTATTAGTTATAGACGATGTAGGAGAACCACAATTTTTTTAAATTTGACCAAATGTGAAGCGCATCCTATACCAGTGTGTGTTACTGCATGAAAAGAGCCTGGAATAGTTTTATACAGTGGGTTCATCCTTATCTGATATATATGGGATAGAGTACGTTTCAAATTACACAGAGAGAATCCGGATTACAGACTTGGAATTGGTTTGGTTTGTCGCTCTATGGTCATCTCCTGCGCACGAGGGCTAAACAGACCGGGACCTACAGTTAAAAGTGGATTCCGAACCACTACAAACATGAACGCCGGGACATGAACCGAAACCTCTGGATTGCAGAGGGTCAAAAGAAAAATAAATGCTGCATTTACATAGCAGTAAGGCCTGATGGCCGAGTGGCTATCTCTCTGGCGCTTGGTACCACAGGTATCGGGTTCGAATCCCAGCGGTGTCATGGATGTTTGTAGTGGTTCGGAATCCACTTTAAGCAGTAGGTTCCGTTCTAACATGATCGTAGAGCCTTGCGGGGACATTGTTACTCAGCGTCCGTGGCTTATCTTCCAGTTCCCCTGTGTAGTGCTAGGTGAGTAACGTCGGTGCAGCCCTTATGGCATAAAAGATCACGATCTAATTGCCAGCTGCATTAGAAAGAGAAAAAAATTACATAGCAGTGGCGTAACAATAGGGTGGCAAGACGGGCAAATTTACCCCTCCCGAGTAGACAAGCTATAAGTACAGGACAGGCCTGATATTTATTTTTATATGGGATATTGATAATAACCTATATGAGAAGTTCTATGGTACAAAACAGATTACACAATTTGGCTATTCTATCCATCGAACGTTTCATGTACCGAAACAACAACTTTGATGCTGTCACTGACACTTTTGCCATAAAAAGGAAATATTAATAAATCTAATTTTTACTGAAAAATATCAGTAGTAATAATTCAATACCTCTTTTAAATTAAAATTGCATAGTGTCAACCAAAATAATAAAATAATACCTATTCTAAGTGGTACTTTAAGAAAGTACAAAGATGATATTTTACGTTGAGGAAATTCGAAAAATTTTCCGCGGGCTTCAGATGGTACAGTTACTCCATTGCTGTGTAGGAAGTTTAATGAATATTAAGGCAAAAATACAAATTATATAAATATGTATATGCATTTTCTATTGTTATAAAAGTGTGTTGAATAGTAAAAAGTTAAAGACAATTAATGCAGTGAAGGTCAAAATAAGAACTGAAATAGGGTACAAAGTAGGGGGAAAAGTTCAGATTTTAAAAAGAAAAAATATCTCCTCGTCTAGTCACGTCTAACAAGTACTTCGTACTAGTAGGGGTGTTTATAAGAAACATCTTTGTTTAAAAATAAAAAAAATGCCGCAATTCGTCGGCCAAGCATATCCCACACATGCTCTATTGGATTCAAGTCCGGTGAATACGCTAGCCAATCCATACGGGTGATATCCTCCAATAGAAGGCATTCGTCTACAATGTTTGCACGATGAGGACGGGCGTTGTCATCCATAAACAGAAATTCAACACCCATGGCGCGCCGAAACAAACGTATATGTTGTTCCAGATTGACATCCCGATAGATGTGGCCTGTCATCGTTATACTCTGAACCTGCAGGTCAGTTCTGGAACCGAGAATAATTCCTCCCCAAACGAGCCATCCTGCACCACCGTAACGGTGTCGTTCAATGGTGTTCTCTTGGTGGTAACGGGTACCTGGCGCTCTCCATATGAAAGTCCGGCGAGAATCGGACTACAAACTAAACCTGGACTCGTCGAAAAACATCACACCAGACCACTGTTGCGGTGTCCACAATGCTCTCTACTCCAGGTTAATCGCAGGCGACAGTGAGTTGCGGTAAGTGGAACACATCTGACAGGCCTACGAGCATATAGACCAATATGCCCTAAGCGTCTGTACACGGTCTGCCTTGAAACTATCGTACCGGTAGCTGAAGAGAGCTGACGAGACAGGTCTGATGCTGTGCTCCGTCTGTTTCTTTTGGCAGTAACTGCTAAATACCGGTCCTCAGTCGGCGTTGTAACTCGGGGGCGACCTGTGCTGTAACATCTACTCGCATTACCATCATCTTGGAATCGTTGCCAAAGCCTGGAGATGACACTCTGGGCGATTCCAAGTTTCTCGGATACTTCCAGCTGGGTACGTCCACATTCCAGTGGTCCGATAATTCTATAACGTAAAAAATCATCCAAATGCTTCCTTTGTGCCATAACTATGCGGTTATTGCACTGAAAGGCTTTTAAAGCGCTTGTGAACAATTTTACTTCTTTGCTACCATTCCTTATATATTCCTCTCTTACACTCTCGTCATTGTGACGTACTATCCGCGCCATCTGGTGGTTTCCTATAATTTGCATATTCTTCTTCAAGATGTGTGTGATAATTCTAAAGGTGAAATTTTTATTTTAGAGTTCAATTTCTGTGTGATTCTGAATTATCCTTTATTTATTGACATGAGTGTATATATTTGATATTAATTATTTGAGGATTTGATGTTTGCCCGTATGTAACTAATTATTTATTAAATAATTTTTTCAAAGCCCATCATAATTAACTCTTCGACACATAAAAGTTTTGTGGTAGGATTTTAAAAAAATTATAATAACATGGGTTTTTATATAAAATACAATACAATTTAAATCGTTTTAACATTTTTGAAGAGAATAAATTATCAATTATTGTTACATTTTTAAATATATATCATTTACAGTTAGCTACATATAAATAAATTTATTTCAATTCAGTATGAGAATTTAATTTATCAACCGAAACAGTTCAACAATAATCAACCAAAATTTAAATCTTAATAAATTCCATTTCCATATTTTTTTAAAATGTCACTAAAAATTAAAGACCGAGTTGGCTCAGCCGAGGATATATGTAATTTTAATTCATTAATTTCTAATTAAATTATTTTGAAATTTCACAGACAACATTTTTTTTATCATCTTTGGATTAGCTTTTTTAATTTTTTAATAAACACTACAAAAATGTGGTATAGTTACAATCAAAACTTTCCAAAGGTCATTAAAAAAATTTCAGAAGCCAGGGTAACCAATTTGTGATTCGACCCGTTCCATAAAATGGGTGACAGTTTGTAATTTTCGTAATTATCCTTAGATCTTCAGAAAAGTGGTTTCCTGGAAATTGCTCGAAGGAACCAACTTAAACTAATTGTATTTATCAACAAAGTAATTAATTAAAAAATTAGTTAAAAAGGTTAATTAATTGCTGACTCAGAATTTTCTATTTGGAAAACGAGATATTTAGAGCAATTGATTCAGTATGTTGAAATTAGGGTAGGAAACCTTTTTGCAGATTGGTTAAAACTCTTCGAAGTTATTCATATAGAAAAATTTAATTTTCCAGAGTTAATTAACCAACTTAATTAATACAGGAAATAATTAATCAACCAACTTAATACAGGAAGTTGTTAATTAACAAACTTTATTAATACAGAAAATTGTTAATTAACAATAATCAACCTAAATTTCCTACATAAATAATAAAACACTATGTATTAATTAACAAGCTTGTTAATTGATAAAGCACTATTTGTTAATTAACAATCTTGTTAATTAATAAAGCACTATTTGTTAATTAACAAATTTAGTTAAAACTTCACATCATAAACAAAATCTCGCTTTCTAAATAGCATTTTAAAATTTTTTTCACCGTTGAAAAGAGTTTTTTTGAATTAATAATTAATTTTAATAAAAATTCTTGAAATATTATTAAATATATCGATTATTAAATAATTTTATGAAAAGAAAAAAAGAGAATTATATCAAACTAAAATTATTATCCGATTTGCTTTTTAGTGACATAAACCATCTAGATACAAATTTTGAAATTATTATGAAAAGCTTCATGGAAACGTCTATTAAAGAACTCATTTGAAATTCAAAATTTATTACATATAAGCCTTTAAGCAAGAAGAGATAGAGTTTAGAATGCTTTTGTAATTTGCGAAAGGGGAAAGTTCCTTTGTCCGTGTAAGCTTTGAGGCCATGTGGCTTCATATTTATGTTTTTTATGCATACTAAATTTTAATAAAAATAGTTACATCCTTCCCAGTGCTTCATTTATCCCTTTTTTTTTTTTGAAATAGGTAATGCACTAACAAAGCCCACAGAGTAATAAATTGAAGATTTAATAACTGACTAAAATCATGATACATTTTATCACTGTGCAGCATTCGAGGAGCTTAGAACATATGGCATACATTCAGCCAGAGTCCCGATGGACCTCTCTTTATATTGCAATAGATTGGAATATTTACGAAAGACATTTATTACATGAAAGCCTTTACTTCCCATTTGCTTAAATTTCGTAAACATTTTATCAATTTCAGTGAACTAAGATGCTATATCAACCGGTTTCTATGACAAAAATTTCTATTTGACGTCAAACAAGGACGGTAATCTATGCAAATATAATCCATATAGAAACATTTTCCTTCCAGTTTTCGTAGTAAGTATTCTATGTAGAACAAGATTTCCGTGATTTTTTAAAAGTCAATTACTTAAAAGGAATCGCGACTTATGCCTTGGTCTAAGTTTTCAAAAATTGATTTGTTTCTAAATATTTCAAAAGTGTTTTCCATAATTTACTTCTCTGAAGAAATCTTCATCTAAAACAAGTATTATAAAAAAAAAAAAAAAAAATTAAGTCAATTCCTTCTTTTTTGTTCTCACTATATTGTAGGAAGTCCTTTATAAATAATTTTCATTCATTTTTTAAAGTTTGTGTGGCGTCATCTATTGGTAGATACATGCAACTTAAATCTAAAAAAAAATTAAAATGAATTAATTGAATTTATTGAATTAATTAATATTTGAAAAAACTGTATTAACAACCAGTGTCATCCACTACAAGTTAAAAAAAATGTATTTGAACTTGAGTGGATGAATAAAAAGTGTTTTATGAACGATTGAAAATTTGATCAAGATATATATATATAGGGAGAGTGTGAGCTAATAGAAGGAATTGAAAAAGGTTTTCTCCTTTAAAATACATTTCCTGTGTTTTTAAGGCATCCATTATTGATGGCATTGTTTTTCAAAATTGTTTTAGGTAATTATTTTTTCTTATAATATTATTTTTTCTTGTATATATATATACTTTAAATATTCCCTAAACAGAAAGTGTACTTTAACTAACATAAAAAAAATAACAATTTTAATAACTTTAGAGAAAACTTTTCATTTGAATTAAATTTATCTAAATATCTTTTTAATGCGTTTTCTCTCAGCATTCTTTTACAATTGTTCCATAGTTTTGCCTTCTTCTGTCGAATGTCGGTGGACCTCATGTACCATTTATACACAATCCATTCACATTAATGTGACCACCACATACTTTCGACACAACGTGAAATAACCAATCACAAAAGGCAGGTGGCAGCACATTGCAGTGGAGTGTATATAAAGACTCCCACTTAATACCACTTAAATACCACTTAATACCACATTCCACACTCCACTTAAAGCCAGAATATAGAGTGTATATTCTGGCTTTTGACAGGTGGTCACATTGACTGGACTGTGTATATCCTACAAATAGCCGTCGACGGTTGGACAATGCTTTCTGGGTCGACTTTTAATTGTAACTGCCTCATATGTATACATCGAAATGGTAAAAACCTGAAAAATTCAAATAATGCAATATGATTATCATTATCATAATTGCCATTGAGTCTCCTCGAGTTTGAGGCCCGATGGAAAATTAGCTAGCTCTCTGGCTTTTGGTATCTGAGGCATCAGATTGGAATCCTGCCGGGGGCAAGCATGTTTGTTAGTGATTGAGAATCCACGTTAAAATGTAGGTCCCAGTCTAATTAGTCTAAAGCAGGATGGGCAAAGTACGGCCCGCGGATAGAATTTTAATTTGCCGGTCCGAGGAAAATTAAAAGAAATATATATTTATATATATGATATATCCATCTCTTTTTCTACTTTGATTAAATATTTTTTTCTTCCTTTTTTTCAAAGGACTGATGATCTTTTTTACTTTCGCTATTTTTGTTCTACAAAACATAAATAGACGGAAATAGCAAATGCAGACAGTTTTCAATCGGTAAAGTGTTAAAACAGAAAATCAGTGCTATGTTTGCTTCATCTTATATATGTGAACAAGAGTTTTCAACTATGAACCTTAGAAAGAATTATTTCAGAAGTAGACTGACAGATGAGCATTTAGCCTCGTTCCTTAGAATCAGTACATCTCACTTCGAACCTCAATATAAGAAACTTTTAAAAATGAAATCGCAATTTCATTCATCTCATTAACTTATTTAAATTGTGATACTTGTATATTGTTTTTAAAATTTTCGAAAAATTTATCTTGGCCCCCGAACTATTATTTATTTTTTTCAATTTTTGGCCCGCGACCGAAAACGTTTGCCCATCCCTGGTCTAAAGTGTGCATAAAATGACCATAGAGCACAATCCAAGCCAAATCTTGCTTTTGTAAAGCAGTAACTACTACAACAATGCCATCAGTTGATTCCACCCTCGGTCCTTCAGCACTCTAAATGTGCACGTTTACACTTTGATTTCATGGTTTATTAAAATATAAATCAATACCTTTTCCGTTTATACCAATATCTCGAGAAATCTTTCATGATACCAAATGCATTTTGTGGCATAAGCATATTGCACTTTGTAAATACTGTATTCATATGACTGTTGTAAATTCTGATACCATATAAAATATATGTTCTTAAAATTAAGTGATGCCAACCAGGAAGTTTATTTCCTGAAAATAAAAGCCTTAACAAAGTTTTTATATAATATTAGGAACGCGTGGGAGAATAGGTCTTGAGTAAGGTCTTTTACTCACCCTCTATTGAGAAATCCTATGTCATTGTATGATATAATTTGATATTGTAAGGTTTCCTTTCCAAATCGCCTGCTATTGTGTAAGGAAAGTTTATGTGTACTCTGATATGAATGTCTCCATCGTGTGTTATAGATGATGGTGTTTCGCAACTCTTACACATAACTATTGTATAGATTTTGTGTTATGAATTATTATTATTATCAAACATGTATATTCTGTTAAATTCAACTAAACATGCCCAAATAAAGAGATGTAACAAATATGGATGGATTTTTTCATCCAAAATAAGATGATATTTTACGAGAAACTTTATTATCGTTAAATTTAATTCGAATTCAGTTATTATGATTAATTTAATTGAAGATTATTAAATTTAGAAATATTTCTGATTTTTTTTTTTTTTTATGTACAGTGAATTTATTTACTTGTGAAATGAATGAATTATAAATTTAATTTACTCATGGAATATACAGATAATTTAAATAGTTCTTTATTATTTATTTTTCAATGTACTATAATAGGCTTCAGCAAAATATTTTCGTGATTTCAATTTCAATTATCATACTTTCAGCAAAAGTTAACCAGCTAAATATTTCTTAGATATCATGTTATATTATTTTCAGACAAACAGAATGTTATGTTATGTATTCACACTGATTTAGATATTCTATCTAAACCAGTGTAAATACATATTTGTTTAAAATTTAATTTATGCATTAATTTACTACTAATACCTATTTGTATGTTCGATATTAATAAAATTTAATGAAAAATAAAGTTTGAATATTTTGATGACATTTAAATTCATTTCATGTTATTTGATGTTAAAAAAAGGTTATGAAACTAGAAGAAATTTATATAAATTATGTTTATGATAAAATATAATAAATTTTTATATGTGCTAATATGTTTCAAGAATAACCACTACATAAATATAAACGTAAGCGTTTTTATTAGGATTAGAGCAATCAAAACAGAAATCAAAAGTTATATGGAAGAATATTAAAACTCTTTTTATTTATTTTCTATTGAAATGATGATAATGATATGTGTCCTATATTATTTTACTTCTAACTGAAAATAGTGATATGTAACCTAGGTTATTTTACTCCTAAACGAAGATAATGATATGTAATCTATATTATTTAAATGTACTATATAATTTTAAAACTTTTTACTAAAAAATTTAGATAATAAACTCCCAAAAAACAATTTTTTACTAATTTTTTATGTAAATGAAAATAAATTTAGATTTCACAATGTTTCTTTTTAAAGGATTTTTTAGGGTTGCAACAAATTTCGTTTGTTTAAAATATTGCATATCTATAATTATATAATACATAAATGAACAAAAAAAATTAATTAATTCAATTTTATTTAAAATTTTTTTATATATTTCAAAAAAATAAAAATTAAAAAAACAAGTGAAACATATTGATTTGAATAAAAAATACAATTTGATGAGCAAAAAAAAAAAAAAAAAAAAAATAAAAAAAAAAAAAAAAAAAAAGAAAGAAAAACACTTCAATAATATATGTTTTTAACTTAAAGAATTGTAAAAAACATTGCAAATTTGCTAATACATTTCAATCAAGTGGTTAAATGGAAAAAAAATTGTTAAGGTTTTTTTTCATTCTACATAAGTAAATGTCAAAATTTAAAAAAAAAAAAAAAAAAAAAAACTTGCGACACTGTATACTTAATTATAGTAATTGACTTAACTGAACAATGAAAAATGGAAAAGAAAAGATTGTGTTTCGTGAAAAAATATCTTAAAAAGTTATGCTGGAATATTCCCAAAAACATTTTTAAAAAAATTTGCAAGTATTGGTATGCATTTAGCTTACAAATAATAACAGTTACAAAATCATATTCTTTAAAATATTTAAAGGAATAAGATGTTTGTAATACTACATTTGATAAAAGTATTTTTTCTGTGATTTATTTTTATCATTTCTGTGATTTGGTTTAATTATCGTTTTTCTGTTCTAAAATAATGAATTTTCAATAAATATTTTAAGATAAAATATGTTTCATATATAATTTTTAAGATACATACATTAATTTTGTCATGAGAAGTTATTTTTTCTTAGTTTATCTTAATGGCACTATAATAATAAATGATATATACTAATTTATGCTTTAAATTGAAAATTATTAAAATATTAATTAAATTACATTATATATATATCATTTATTATTATAGTATATTTATTATTATATATTATTTAATATTTTGGCTCTTGAGTATATATATACTCAAGAGCCAAAATATTATGACCCCCCTTACATTTTGCAATGAACTCGCCTGGATGACATGGAAGATACGTGATCAGGTGGTATTTTACTGCTGCTGGAGAGTCTGAAGAATCATTCTTTCACTTACTTCTGTGTGTGATGGGAAAGGTTGCGGATCTAAGCGACTTTGATAGAGGGCAGATTGTAATGGCTCGAAGGCTCGAAACAAGTATTTTCGAAACTGCACGACTCGTGGGTTGTTTGTGATCTACAGTTGTTAGTACTCATGCAAAGTGGTTGAATGACGGTGAAACCAGCAAAAAAGGTCGCAATAACGTAAAGGTTTGATAACGTATCACTTAGTCTCGCAATGTGAAGGTCGAAAAGACATTCGCTAATTTCATGATGTCTCATTATTTATGACACTGCTTATCGGATGTCAAAGTTGAGTGCCAGGTTATTTTGGTTAGCAAAAAAGGTCGTCAGAGACTGTCTCGCATGATGAAGCAAAACCGGAGCCAGACAGTGGCTCAGTTGACAGCCCAATACAATGCAGGGCCAAGTAGAATAGTATCGGAGCACACTGTTCAGCAGACACTGTTGGATATGGGTCCTTTGCTGACCAAGCGTCATCGCCAACTGCTCCTGACCTGGCCCGGAAACATCGTGACTGGTCCATGGATCAGTGGGAGAGAGTTGCCTGGTCAGATGAATCACGGTTTGTCATTCATCACGCCGATGGCCGTGTTAGTATACGCCGTCTTCCAGGCGAACAGTTGCTCCCTCAATGTACAGTAGGTGATACACAGGCCGGTGGGGGCGGTATAATGCTTTGGGGACGTTCTCTTGGGCGTCTCTGGGACCAGTGGTTGTGGTAGAGCAGACCTGAATGCTACAGGGTATCTGAAGATCATTGCGAATCAGTTGCACCCTTACATGGGCCTCTGTTTTTCCAGCTGGAAATCGAATGTTCCAACAGGACAACGCCCCTTGTCACAAGATTAAAATTGTGTTGGAGTGGTTCCAGAAACATGATGCTGAATTCCAGTTAATGTCCTAGCCGCGTAACTCACCGGATCCCAATCCGATAGAACACATTTGGGATGTCCTGGGACGGCAGCTCAGAGTTCAAAGACCACCAATTCGCAATATCTCGGATTTGCGTGACCGTTGCTTAACCCCTTACCTGCCGAGGAAAACTTACGAGATGCGCTCCCCAGTGCCACTGTTTTTCATACAGGAGCGCGTAGTTATGCGATGTATTGGAGGAAAAAAAGAGGTGCGTTTTGCAATATAAAACCTTTTTACTTTCACAGAAAAAATAAAATGTAAAAAAAAACAAAAATTCTAAATTTGAAGTATAGAATAACAGTGTAATAAAACAGATGTTGGAACTTATCTGCTGTGTGATATTTCCTAAAACAAGAATTCTTTATTGTTTCATATGTAAAATATGATAGGAGAAATAACTATTTATTTAAAACGTTTAAACTTGTTTTTTATAAACCAAGTCACATAAGGCACATCACATTCATTGCATTGATAGCTATTTTCACGACGAAACGGAAGCAAAAGAAGAATAAAAAAAGCACGACCTACTCAAACAGAAACAGAAGCAAACACTGCACAGCTATGACTCACCGTCTCAGAAACATCCCCTTTACCAATACCCTATCCCTTTTCTCTGAAATAATAAAATCCATTTCAAACATTGTCAAGGTCATTTTGTGGCATTCCAAGACCGTGGGAGCAGTTTTCTTTATAGCAGCGCAATGCAAAGGATCGTACTTCGGAAAGGCGTATATATACGCCGGCTTCAGTTAAGGGGTTAAACATCTGGTACAATCTATCTCCAGCCATCTACCAAGGACTTGTGGCATCCATGCCAAGGCGGGTTGAAGCTGTGTTGCGCGCCAAAGGTGGGCCAACCCGTTATTGGAAGGTGGTCATAATGTTTTGACTCTTGAGTGTATATATATATATCACTCGAAGGACGAAGTTCTCAAGTCTACGAGAAAATGACAATATTTCTTGCCGACTCATGGCAAAACTCTCCTCTTCTTCAAAAAACTTCCCTTTAAGAAAATCTGTCAAGAGGGTGAGTCAGCTTCCCTCACTTATCATTGGTGTGGGCACTTCCTAATTTCATGGTCTATCACCAATTACGATGCAGCAGCTCATCATGTAGTCCATATCCCGTGACTTTGATAACGTATCACTTAGTCTCGCAATGTGAAGGTCGAAAAGACATTCGCTAATTTCATGATGTCTCATTATTTATGACACTGCTTATCGGATGTCAAAGTTGAGTGCCAGGTTATTTTCATTTGTACCAAACACTAATAACATTTAAAATAAATATCCCCAACACTGCTTATCTGCTGTCAGGTTTGAGTGATAGGTTGCTATTATGCACTTGTTAGAGAATATACATTTCTTTTCCCTGGGAACAGAAATGCTGTATCACTCTTCATGGGAAAAATGCTACAATGGAAAAATTCTACAATGCTACATAGTTAAAATTTTAAAAGCGTATAAATTCAAAAATTTTCGCTATAAAAATCATATGACATTTAATATTTTCTGTTATTTAAAAATTACATGCGTTTACATTGCTGCTTACCAACCTATTTTTTTCTAGATAAATATTCTTATAATTGGAATTTACGGTTGATACTTAAAAAGTATTTTTGATTCCTCTTGATAACGAATATCTTATTAAATTTATTTAAAATATTAATAGCATTCTGTCATAATTTTTCCTTAACTTTTATTAAATTTTTAATTTTAATATAATTAATTTTAGTATTTAATTTTTAGTTTGTTAAAACTGATTGGCTTATATAATGTCTTATATCCAATCGACCTGCCCAGATACAACATTAATGTAGGTTGTGGCAGCTTTGGTAAAGGACACTGAAATTTTATCATCACACCTAACTTTTTACCCAAGGATCCGTATACCCTTTGTGGTTCATTATCATAATTAAGGGGATCCATGAGCTGAGGCGAAACCTTTGTCCCATTTTCACTAAAAATCTAATAATAACCGTGATTACAAACCTAATAAAAAGGATATTCAGAAGACAAAGAGGTATTGAATGTCCTACAAAAATTTAATCGTGACGAAAGGTGCCCTTCGAAACCATCCTGTGCATATTCTATGGAATTTAAATAAAAGAATAGGCTGGCCAATCTATTTTAGGGATATCTTTACCTTCCGGAAGAGGCTCAGCAGCACGAATCTGATCTAGTCCTGTATTATCGCCCGCATAAACGACATCTACACCAATGACACCTGCTATTAGCCCCCCTCAAGTGGGAAAAGAGCAATTACGAACAATGGCGATAGGCAATAGTGCCTTCCTTCGAGGATTTGGAGCTCAGTTATCGTAATAAATGATATCGTAGTAATGAAATAGTTTATCGTAATAAATCTATGATTATCTTAAGTCACTCTTTTTCTGACGTTAGTCGTATAAAACTGTTCTTTATCTCTCCCTGACGAGCACAATTGTTTGTTGAACTTAAATGTTGTCACTACGACTACCGTGTTTCTTTCTTTCGGTGGTTCAATTTTTCTGGTTAGCCGCAGCTTTCTAGTGGTTCGAGAAGTATTGATCCATCCATACAAGCATTTATGGAATCTTCATTTATTTACAAGCAATATTTACAAAGATATACAGGGTTGATGGTAACATCTCAAAGGCAAAAGCTCAACTGGAAGAACAATGTTCTTTTTAGAATAAAAAACTTGTTTCCACAGCAACAGTTGGTCTCCACGGCAACAGCCCGTTTCCACAGCAACCAACAAACCGTTTCCACGGCAACAGCGCAATTCTGAATCGGTTCCAAACGATTTCAATAAAACTACCACGTGACTCTGCGTGGTACGAACTAAAGCATAAGAATTCCAACAAATGTCTGTCAACTGTAAGTGTATTCTTAGACTTTCATCTGTAATTAAGAGTGCCTGATTCCATTGATAACAAGTCAGTTCTTTGCGTTTCTTACAACAGCCTAAATGATGGACAGCTGCCAATGATACACAGCGTTCAGGATGGAGGCCAAATAAATAACATTCCCGAAGGTTACTGGTCAAAGTAATGCGTGGCACTTGTCATCTCGTTGGCCTGTGCAGCTGCTGAGTAATGTTGTCCACTGACTAGTATTGATTTTTTCACTTTCAGGGCGATATATTGGCTATCTAGCCTGGCTGCATGGTACCTTCCAAACACAATATAAATGTCAGCATGTCAACATTAGAAAGTTATCAAAAAGTTATCCTTATCCTCTAGAGCAGGGGTATCCAAACGTTTCAGCCGGCGGGTCACATTGTTCACTCCAGTAAGTACCGCGGGCCAAAACCGTTTTAATTTTTTTGCCATTATCTATAATTTCTAGACTAGTCGCCGAGCACGTGCTCTGCGCGAGCCTACTCTTGCTAAATTCGCTGGTTCAATTAAGTACTACCATTACTATTGTGTGTATCGATACGACCATGACACTTGACGACATCTAATGGTCAAAAGCGGAAATAGGTACATAATATTCTTTATCGCTAACAGATGGCGCTAGTAGTAGTTTCGAAAGCGCAGTAACAATTAAACATTCGTAACCTCAATGGTTGGAGAAGGTTCTGGTGTATTCCACTCACTTCAAGATCGCAGTAATTGGAGTGTAAAAGGCTAGCGGAGCGACCCCGACTCAGTCTACGTACGGTAGACAAAAGAAGCGGAATTGTATCTATTGCGAAGTAAATTAGTGCGTAACCCCGTTTAAAAGACCGTTCTGACCCACGTCCATACGTAATTGTATTTTGATTTAACTTGTAATTTTTTTGTGTGTGATTTACTAGTATGGAAAAGAAGCGAAAAATAGACAGTGAATGCAGAATATTCAAAGATCAATGGAACTTTCAATATTTCGTGATTGAGTCCAATAATAAGGTGCTATGTTTGATTTGCAGTGAAACCATAGCCGTTCTCAAAGAATATAACATTAAACGCCATTATGAAGCGAAGTATTTTCAAAATTACTCAAAATATACAGGAAGTTTGCGGATAAAAAAATTTGAAGCTTTGAAGGCCGGATTGAAATTGCAGCAATCTTTGCTTACGAAAGTCAATATTGAACAAGAGGCTGCAACTCGTGCCAGCTTTCGTGTGGCTCTTGAAATTTCAAAACGTGGAAAGCCATTCACCGATGGAGAAATGATCAAAGAATGCGTAATTGCAGTAGCGGAAGAAATGTACTCCGAAAAGGTAAATTTATTTAAAACTGTCAGTTTGTCAGCAAACACCGTGGCTCGGAGGGTGCAAGCCATCGCAGAAAATATATCATCTCAATTGTCTGACAAAAATGAACATCTTGAGTGGTTTTCTCTGGCCTTGGATGATTCAACGGATGTGTCAGATACGGTTCAGGTGTTGATTTTTATTCGAGGAGTAAATAAAAGCTATGAAGTGTATGAAGAACTTCTTGATATTGATAGTATTCACGGCACGACTACTGGGCAAGATATTTTTAAAGGAGTTGACAATGTCATTAACAAAAAGAACCTATGATGGAAAAACTTGAAATCTATTACAACTGATGGAGGCAAAAACATGTGTGGTAAAAATGTTGCACTTGTGTCAAAGGCAGTAGAAAATGATGGTGGTTCAAAACCATTAGTCTTGCATTGTATCATTCATCAACAGTCCTTGTGCGAAAAATGTTTGGATATGTCTGAAGTTCTAAAACCTGTCATATCAGTTGTTAATTTCATCAGATCCACTGGGCTGAAACACCGACAATTCCGCGAGTTTATTGAAGATATGGGAGAAAATGATTTGCCGTATCACACTGCCGTACGCTGGCTTAGTTGCGGAAAAGTCCTGCAGCGCTTTTTTGAACTTCGAACGCAAATCGAATTTTTTTTGAATGAAAAGCATCGCCCTCTTACTGAATTACAAAATAGCGAATGACTATGGAAGTTAGCATTCTATGTCGATTTGACAAAACATATAAACGAACTAAATTTGAGATTGCAAGGAGAAAACCAGCTTCTCCCTGATCTATACACTAATATCAAATCATTTCGGCAGAAAATAATATTGTTTCAATCACAATTACGTAAAAAATGTTTCACACATTTTGAAACATGTGAAATATTCAGCCGCACTACTGAGACTGAATTTCCCGTCGATTTTGCAGTCGAAGTTTTGAGTGCTTTGAAGATAAATTTTGATACTCGTTTCTCAGACTTTGATGACATTGCAAATGAAATTAAGATTTTTCAAAATCCTTTTGATACTGACATTGAAACCCTAGCCCCGAACTCCAAATGGAAATTATTGATTTACAGTGCAGTGATATAATTAAGAACAGATATCAAAACTCATCTTTGTTGGAATTTTATAAGAGTCTTCCACTGATACAATTTGATAATTTACATAAATTTGCTCGTGGGCTGTTTTCTGTTTTTGGTACTACTTACTTGTGTGAGAAAGCATTCTCCAAAATGAAGTACACAAAGAATGTTTACAGATCTAAGTTAACCGATGAGCATCTTAAATCTCTTTTAATAATTGGTACAAGTAAAATTGATCCACAACTACAAACTATTGTCAGTGAAAAATTACAATTACATAAATCTCATTAGTATTTTTTTACAAGTGGATACCCCGCGGTTTCATTCGCGTTCATTTAGCTTTTCCGTTCCTGAGGGATTTTCAGGATAAAAATCATGTTTGATTCAGGATATATATATTCCAAACATCGATATACATACATATGCGATACTCTTTACATCAACATAACTACCGAGGGCAACCGCGGATGTTCACTAGTTTATAATGTTAGTTTGATTCATTTAAATTATTT
>BPLQ01002117.1:0-19324 GCA_021605075.1 Caerostris darwini | reverse complement strand
CGTAAATTTAGTCTCCATAATTCATTATTACAGACCTATAAGAATAAGAATGACCTAAAAAGCAAAGTAAATTTATGTTTGATTTCTTTACATTATAATATTTTTTAACTACACACAAATTTGTATTTTGCATTTTACTGATAAAAGATAGAAGAAATCTTTTTTAATCAAAAAACATCGCATACATTTAACTGAAAAATAAATACTGAACTTTTTTCAAAAATTTAATATTGCCGAATCCATAAATAACGGCCATATTTTTCAATCCAAAAATATTTTCTCTATCCATACGGTGAAGAAAATTTACGATTGAACAATGGTTCAAAAAAAAATCCTTAAAGATGCATCCTTCATCAAGTTCGGATAGCTAAAAAGAGAGCGAAACATTTGATTGGACCCAAGCGACACATAACGGCAAAGGGACCAATTACTTCTGGATCTTCAGATCGGGTCGTAACAGATTGCGGTTCTGAATCACAACTCTTTCCTTAAACCCTAGACTGAAGTGAAAAAAAAAAAGGGGAAAGTGAAATTCTTTCAGCAGACTCATTAATTTTGAATCTCTTTAAGTCCTTTTTTTAGTAATTTAATATTTTTTTTCTCTATTCCGTCCATTTGTAACAACGGATGGTAACAAGGGGAAATAAAAAGGAAATAAAAAATGAATAGAATAGGTAAAACAGAGAAAGAAATATACGACGGATAAAGCATCAAATATCTCTTAGAATTTGGATTAGAAGTTTTTAAAATGAAATGTCGTGCGTCTAGAAATATCTCCGAGCTCAGAAATTATTCTACGACAATAATAATGGTGGACAAAAATCCCTCTGAATAAGAAATGAACACAAAGAATCAGAATTTCCGTAGGGATTTGGTTTTATTCTTAAAAGAGCTTTTAAACAATTGCTAATGGAAACTTGATTTTAAAAAGGAAAGACATTAAATGCAAATACTGCAGCATAATATATATTACTCTTTATTATTCTTATAACTCTTTTTAATATTAAAAAACGCAATACTTCCGGGAATGCTATTAAACAAGTCTCTTTACTTTAAATATGATCCATTAGACGTACTCATTTCTCTGCTTAATATGTTCTCAAAAGAAATGTAATTTAAATGCGATTCGCATTTTGTATGTATTTTCCAATTCAGGTTATTGATCCAATGAAAGTAAAATTTATGAAGAAGGAAACTGCGTTACTTTAGTCGTCTACTTCTTTGTTACTGAAATAAGAATATGCATTCCAGTTTGTGAAAGTTGTTCTAAAATAATCATTTCTCAGTGAAAGAATCATTCGATTAAACTAAAACTTGTGCTTGATAAGGGAAGACAGGAATGATAAGCAATTGATCAGGGTTTTAACTTTAAATAGCGTCTTCTGAAAGGAGTCTCCTAATAGTAAAAAATATATGGAGCTTGCATGATGAATGTCGTTGTCTGTCAGTAATAAACGCGTAAACAAAATTCATTATAACCTGTATATGATAAAAGGTAGCAAATCTGTTGTTGTTTTAATGCAGCTGGCAATACATATTTATAGCATAAGCAAGGGCTGCACTGCTGTTAGTCGTTTAGCACTACTCGTGGAGGTACGTGTAGCTTGAAGATATGCTACGGACGCGAGTAACACTACCCCCATAACGCTCCAAGATTTTATTAGGACCGGAACCTACGGTTTAAAGTGGATTCCAAACCACTACAAACATCCATGGCACAGCCGGGATTCGAACCCCATACGTGTTGTACCGAGAGCAAGAAGGCCAGGCCACTCGGCCATCCAGCACTAACAAAATATGCGCAGCCAGTAGCAAATCTGTAAGTTAAAAGATGAGGAAGAATTTGTGGATTATGAGAAGTATTTTTTTCTATTTTGAAATTTCCCTGTCGTAATGACCCGATAGCTTAAATATATGTGTAAATAATACTCTTCCTGTAGGAAACGAACCCCAAACCCCGCAATGATGCACAAAATGTGACATCAACAATAAAAAAAATGTCAAATAATAACAAAAAAAGAATAAAAACAAGGCACTCGAGAAAATGAAGAATATGCATTTTCCTTTCACCAAATGGGCAGCCTGATGGCTAATTGGCTAGCGCTCTGGCTTTTGGTACCACTGGCTTCAAGTTCGGAATGTGGCATGGATATTTGTTAGTGGTTCGGAATCCACGTTAAACAATAGATCCCAGTCTAATTAGCCTAAGGTGTGCAAAAAAATTGACCGTAAAGCGACAAACCACGTGTTTACAAATGGCTCAAGATTTGCTAGTGATAGGAAAAAGCTATCTACATAAGCATGTATTGCAACAGATGGGATTGTGCTACATATGGGATAATGCATTGCTACAGTTAGGGCAATATCAGCCTTTACAGTTTTCTGATGTTTTTGAGCCATATATTGTATGCACGCATCCCTTTATGCATTAAATAGGATGCAAAACTATCTACTCATCCTGCATTTGTTTGCAGAATTTTAATTCAAATATTGATAATTAAAATATTATTTTTGTGTCCGAGTCAAGATTGAATTCAAAAATACTAAATAATCCTAATTATAGCTTAATTATGATGCAAAATTATTTTGATTTGAAAACCATTATCAATAATAATTTTCTGTAAGGTCCATGCCATAACGTATTTTTTTAATATATCATGGATTGTAAATGGCTACATAAGAGCAAAAAACTTCGAAAAAAAAATTATATTTAAGCCCAATTTTTGTAGTTGTCTTTAATATTATTTAATATAAAATTGCATTATATCGTTTATATTTCAAAATTTTTATTACCACATTCTTGACTATAGTGTCATTCATTACACATTAAAAATATTCAATACTATCAAGAGTATCTTAGGAGTTGTATAATATTATACTAGTTACTAGAGATAAAGGAAGATTGATGCCTTCGAGCTCTAATTTTAACAACTTTGAAAAAGTCCAAACAATCTTATCGATAGTGAGTACATTGAGATCGATTGTTTTTCAATACTTATCCATGGCACCAATGTGAATTAAGCTTGCCAACTACTTACGTGTTAGAGGGTGAGCAATACCAAAGTGTTGGAATGGGAATATTTCCTAGTAATAATATACTGTTAAATGATAATTATTGAAAGGTTTTGTAGTTTAATTATTATTGTATAAAAACTCAAATTTGTGTAAGCGTAATTATCTTTTTCAACAAAAGTCATCTTCAAAGATAATAAAACATATCTTATCTTTATTTGTTCAAGACATAACTAAAAATATTATAAATTATTTAAAAAAATATTTTGCAAGAAAAATAGCATGTTGTACAAAATATTCTAATTAATAAACACAAATATATTATTTTTATCAAAACATTTATGCTATACAAGAAATTTGAAAATTAAAAAAAAATGTAACATTTTCAGGTGAGTTTAATTTGGTTATAAATAAATTAAAGTATTCAAATAACAAAAGAACTCTATACTTGAATAATTTATTGTTCTGATGCTCTTTAACAATGGAACTATCAAATGAACAAACAATTGTTGACTTAAGATATTCGAAAAAAGACAACAATAAAAACCTTGTTCTTTTCGAAACATTCCATTCTTTGTTATGCAATTTTTTATGAACCTTTCTTTCATTTTAATATTTTTTCTTCGTATTTATGTATTTACCTACTAAATCCAAATTACTTTTTGAATTGTTTTTCAGTACGAATTAAATATACAAAACAATAATAACTCTGGGGCATTAAAAATTCCCTAGTTATACTCAACGATGTATTTTTCGCTTTTTTTTGTGTGTGTCAAAACAATCGAGAGTATCATTTTATTTTACAGAAAAAATTATGGAATATTTTTTCAATTGCTTAAAATGCAAAAATATGACCTTAAGGAAAAATAAATGCAAACACTTCAAGCAGTGAAAAAAAAATAGTAAGAGAGGAAGAACTTCATTTTTATTAAACTCCTCTGCTCTTGAAGAAAGGAATTATGGGAGACAAGGGAGTAGAGGGGAATAAATTCTATATATGCATAATTTATATTCCAGTAATGAACTTTCCAAATTTTCAAAGACCAAAGATGGTAAAAGAAAGTGACTGCAAGCGATTAAAAGAGATTCACTCTGGAGTTTATTGGAGAAACAGAAATAAACATCAAGCTATGTTTTATTTGCAACACTTTGCCTTTTCATGAAGCCAATAATACTATGATAACTTTAATGGAAAAACATCTTCGGGATTTTGTTTTTCCTGAGGGGTACTGCATAATGAGAAGACTTTTATGAATAACTATCCTACATTAGCATAAATGTGGAATAACTGTTTCACATTGACATAAATGTGGGATAAATGTTCCACATTGAAATTAATGTGGAATAACTATTCAATATTGAAATTAATGTGGGATAACTTCCGTATTGACATAAATGTGGGGTAACTGTGCCACATTTACAAATGTGGGGTAACTGTTACACATTGATATAAATATGGAATAATTGTTTCACATTGACTGTTCCGCACTGAAATTAATGAGGTATAACTTCTATATTGGCATAAACTTGGGATAACTATTCCATATTTACATAAATGTGGGATAACTATTCTACATTGACATAAATGTGGAATAAATGCACCACATTGAAATAAATGTGGGACAACTGTTCAATATTGACATTCATGCGAGGTAACTGTTCCACAATGACAAAAAGGTGAGATAACTTTCACATTGATATTAACATGGGAAACTGTTCCATATTAGAACTAAAATATTCTACCTATATTGGTCAATTATTGATGTTACATTCAACTGAGTGTACTATTTTTTTTAAGAATGAATATAATGCATCCTCTTAGCAGGAATTGAATACTTATCGTCACGCATTCTAACATATTACTGTGCCCAAACAGTAAAACCAATTATTTTTTGTTTCAGAAACTTTTTATTTATGCTTCCATATTTATTTCATCGCCTTCAAAGTAATCCCCTCCACAAGTATGCCAACTTTTTTTCCAATCCTCAATGCATTCTAAAATATTATCGGCCTTCAAAGCGCACGGCGATTTCCGTTGAATTTCTTCATTCAACCCAAAACGGTGTCCCCGGAGTGGTCTTTTGAGTTTAGGGAATAGCCAGAAGTCGCACGTGAATATAATCGTGGAACGATATGAGTTTCCTTTTTGGCGAAAACTTCACGAAGAATCTATGCAATTTTGTAAGATGGCGCATTTAGTGTTTTCGGTACCAATCGAGATTTGGCGGATTTGAGGCTCAAAAGGGAATTGACCGATTCTTTTGAAATTCCAACATCATCATCAATGTCTCTAATTGTAAATCGACGGTTTGCAAGCAAAAAATATTTAATTTTTTGGACGTGAGCTTCGTCAGTTGAGGTTTAGGGTCGAACAGAGGGTCTTTCGTCTTCAAAGCGTTCTCTGACTTCTTTGAACTTCTGCAACATTCTATACGTTTCTACAAGCAAAATAATTTAATGGAAGTTCTTTGCTCAATTAATTCAGACATTTCAAAAATCACCAGAATCAGTTTTAGCGTAACTCAAACACTAATGAATATTTTGACGTCAAATTTCACACAGATATCAAGGACAGTGTCAGCAACCTAAAAAAGAAAAACTATTGAAATTCCATAAGCTCCGGGAATTTTAAATAGAAAATTGGTGTTATTTTTTGGAAAAAGTAGTACCCTCACCTTCGTCAGGTCATTTCCAAATTCATTATATTGTATGTAAAGTTTATTATTATTTAATTTTTGTTTTCATGTCAAATATTTATCAATTTTGCAATTTAATTCTTGAAGCTCAAAAATTCATATAACATTGGAAATATAATTTGGTGTAGGATACATAATAGAAATACATTTTGTTTTCTTAATTGAATGATTTCCAAAAAAAAAGTAACAGTAGAAGTAATTAATTTCCAAAAAAAAAAATGTAACAGTAAAACCATAATAAAATTAATCGAGGACTAGCTTTTAAATCAAAATATTTGCTCTACAACAATTTTTAAGATCCTGAAAATCAAATTAAGTTGTTATGAATAATTGAACTTTCATAATTGTGGTTGAGAGGTTTTGAATAGCAGAGAAATTTGTAATTTATTCAGTTTACGTATAGCTTATACCTTTTGAATTTTTCTCTCTGTTTGAAAATTTCAAAGGAGCATATGATTGTTGGTTTAAAACTTTCTAATAACAAAAGAAATTAAAAAAATTTTTTTGAAAATCTTCATGCCTCGTTTTAATTTCGGTTGCAATTAATTATCTCTCATTTTAATATTTTTTAAAGCATAGGTAGGTATTTATTTATTAAAATATATAATTATTTTTCAGTACGAATTAAATACACAATAATGACTTGAGGGGATTAAAAATTCCCTAACCATGCTCAACAATGAATTCTTCATTTCTTTTGTCAGAACAATTGAGAAGACCATTTTATTTTGCAGCTGAATTATGGGAAATTTTTTTTTGATTGCTTAAAATATAAAAACATGACCTCCAGGAAAATAAATGCAAATAATTTAAATGAACAAAGAGAAGAGCCTCCCTTTTATAAAAACTCTCCTGTGATTGAGGAAAAGAATTATGGCAGACATGGGAGTAGGGAGAAATCAAGTCCAATATGCATAATTTATTCTGCAGTAATGAACTTTTCAAGTTTGTAGGGATTTCAAAAAGGTTGGAAGAAAATGATTGTCACGTGATTAAAAGGGAAAAGAGATGTAGTATGAATTTTTCGGTTTATAAACATGAGAAATAAATAATAAATTATGGAATGTTCTTAAGATATATATATATATTTTTCATTGGAGAAATTCTTGCTTTTTTCAGCATTCAACTAAAATACACTCCATGGTAATCCAAGATAATAGGGATGGCCACCAAGGAATATTGAAAACTCGGACAAAACAAACGTTCTATCATAAAATGAATACTTTGTAAAATATGCTAAATTCAAGATTAAATTGGTTTTGATAAAAATAAAATCAAACTCAGTTTTTTAAATGATTTTTTTTCACAAATATCATCACATTACCTTATGTAATGACGAACAAAAAATCTCTAGATAAATGTTGTTGCAAAGAAGTTATTTTTCTTGAATTGTTGTCATGCAAAATTTTCAAAAACTAATGAAAAAGTCTGATGGTAAGATCTAGTTTTACTGCTCCATGTACAACCAGATTTGGTTATACTGCTTCCATCAAAGAAGCATCTAATCCCCTAATGCCTTGTGCATGCGAAGTATTATTTTCGTTTTCCCGGTTTTATTTCCAATTATTTTTTTCTCACAAATATATCGTCTTAATTCAATTTGCTTTAGATAATAATAGAAAACACATCGAATTGTGTTATTTGTCATATGTCTAGACTAACCAAAGGCCACATACGTATTTTTCCTTTTTATCATGCGTAGACATGATGTTGTCCTGATTAAAGGTCCATGGTGTCTCCAAAAAAGTGAAGCTGTAAAATAAATAAGAGTATAAGTTATTATTTAAATACATCTCTTCGCGCACCACGAGAAACTACTTTCATTGCAAAAACGTTTATTTAAAACAAGTAATATAAAAAAAATGTTTAAGTCAATTCCTACTTTTTAGTTCATTTTAATGCAGAAAGTCCTTTATAAATAATTTGCATTCATTTATCTGGCGTCATCTGCATTTTAAATCTGAAAAAAACTAAAATTAATTAATTAAATTTAATTAATGAATTAATATTTGAAAAAACTGTATTAACATCAAGTGTCCTACACTACAAGTTCAAAAAAATGTATTTGAACTTGAGTGGATGAATAAAAAGTATTTTATGAACGATTGAAATTTTGAACAAGATATATAGAAGGAGAGTGTGAGATAAGAGAAGGAATTGAATAAACACTGATTTTTGCGTGATTTTTTTATGCGTGTTTTAAAACTGATATGAAATATGTGTTACTAAATATAACGATTGACTAATAACAAGTCACGTGCTCTGTAGTTAATTTTTACGTTAGCTTTCAAAACGTAAACAGGACAAGCTCTAATCCTATTTCCGTTTTCACATTTTAAATTTAAATGTCCATGCTTTTATTTCCGTTTACATTTTCTCATAAATAGGTAGTCTTAATTTAATGAGTTCTAGATAATAATGGCACACTCCTCGAATTGTGTTATTCGTCATGTGCCTAGAATAACCAAAGATCACATACGTTAGTTTTTTATCATTTGTGAACAGGATATTGTACTTGTTAGAGGTCCGTGGCGTCTTCAAAAATGTGAATCTACAAAATAAAAAATAAGTAAGATTATAAGTTGTTATTTAAAGCAGATCTCCTAGCTCAGCAAGAGAAAAATTTCAATTCAAAATAATTTATTTAAAATGAACGCTTATTTTCTCGTGATTTTACTTATGTGTGTTTTAAAACTGGTGCGAAATATTTGTTGCTAAATATAACGATTGGCCAAGTCAAGTGCTCTAGTTTATTTTGACGTTGGCTTTCAAAATATAAGCATATTATTGTTTTAATATCTTCAAAATAGTGTCTAAGTATTATTTTATGCCTATAAAAATTTATTTAACCATAACTTAATATATTTCTCTGTCTAAATTCGTTAGTGCTTCTTATAATATTTGAAAAAATTGAAACTTCATAAAGTTCTAGTGTTGTTAAATTTTGTTATATTCTTGTCGATATTGAATTTGACAATTCCAATGTCTGCATCTTAGAGTTCCGATTTTCGAAGTCCCCATTTCCAATATCTTTTTCAAGACGTACCAAATAGGATTGTCATCGAAATGTGGTTACAAACGCCACAGTATTTTGTAACCATGGCAGACATTTGGTGTGTTTAGGAGGGGACTTGGCGAAACCCGCAACGGAAAAAAAACATAATATATACTCTGCAGAACCCTAAAATGCAGAACTCCCGTTCTTGTAGTATTCCGACTAACTGCTTCATAAATTTCTTGGGTTACTGAACATTGATGAACTCCCATATGTATCCTTCCTGCAAAGTGTGTTCACACATGATAAAATGAAATTCATGAAAGGATTTCATTTTTATTATTTATTGTATTACTATTTATTTATACAATATAATATATTTTACATCGCAAATATTATAAAATATGTTATATATAATTATAAAGATATATTAGATATTACTTTACAATATATTTATACTTATTATTACTATACTATTATTTATTTACTATATTACTATTTACTATATTATTTAAATTATTAATATTATTATTTTTATTATTTACTGTACTATTTTTTTTTAATTTTTGTTATTTTAATTATTTACTTTGTGTTCTCAAAATTTCCCTTTGTTACATACATCAAAAGCAAAACTGTTAAGGACATATCTTAATGAAAGGCGAAAAACAAGTAATATAAAAAAGAAATTTTTGAAGTCAATTCCTACTTTTTTTTCACTACATATATTGCAGAAAAGTCCTTTGCAAATAAAGTTGAAATTTTCCTCTTACATCTGGCGCCATCTATTATTAGATACATGCAACTTAAATCTGAAAAACACTAAAATTAATCAATTAAATTTAATTAATGAATTAATATTTAAAAGTGTATTAACATCAAGTATCATCCACTACAAGTTTTCAAAAAAATGTATTTGAATTTGAGTGGATGAATAAAAAGTATTTTATTAACGATTGAAAATTTGAACAAGATATATATAGGGAGAGTGTGAACTAATGGTAGGAATTGAAAAAGGTAAAATTTAAAACAAAACATTTGCTTGACCAATGGTAAAAAATATAAGAACTTGCAAAAAATAAGCGGTATAAGCGAAATTCAGTTTAGCAAGACTATAGCACGAAATGCACACACATTGGCGACTGATGCCTTTGGTGCGGTTCCACTTAACCTTTTACTTAACAAAATAAAATAATTGATTTTTTGAAAGATTTTCAGAACTTGAAAAAATGTCCAGTTTTAATTTAATAACTATGTAAACATTTAAATTCTATAAAATAATATTTTTCGATGTTTTTTATTTAAATGAAACTTGAAAATCAGATAATTTGTCAATAACTTACAAGATTGGATGTAAGATCCCTTCCTACAATATTTATTGCCAAAAATATGATCCATTAAAAAATTGGTAAAATGATGTAGATGTGGATGCCAATAGATAATGCAATCAAATGAGCAAGCCTGTTTGAATTAACATATTTAAAAAAAAAATTGTTTTGGCATCTATATATCAAATGTTTTCATAAAAATGAACTTGATTAACAAATCAGATATATTTTAACTTTTTTTTTGTACAAATATAAACACTCAATAGAAAAAACTAATTGAATTAACATAAAAAAATACAATAGATTTTTTTTTTTCAAACAAACAATTTGCTCATAAAATTTATATGTTATAAAAGCTATTAAGCCGTAATGACTTTGCTTATGAATTCAATTTTTTTTTATTTTATAACATTATTTACTCAAAAGGTTTTATCAAAATTTTATTCATAAGTGCAAATAGCAAATTATGTATTTACATTTTAAGTTGCAAATTAACATGATGATATTAAACGCTAATTCAAACTGATTTATGTTTATTAATTTTTATGATAGCTGTTTGTAATATAACGCTAATTCAAACTGATTTATGTTTATTAATTTTTATGATAGCTGTTTGTGATATAAATGAAAATTAAGACATATTTATTAACGCTAATTAAAAATTTTGTTTATTTTATGTGCTGCGAAAGGAAATTAAGACTCATTTATAAATATTAATTATAAATATTTTTTTTCTTTTGATAAGCTTAAGAGCTAATCTCATTTGCATGGTTGTAATTATATTCTTCACCGTTGTTTGTCTTAAAAGCCATTGCTAAATTCGACAAAGCCATTGCTTTTGGCGTGATGAATTATGAACTAGAAGTGAAATATGCCATTTAATCATAAGAAACAAATATTTTGTCTTTTATTGAAATTTCCCCTTAAACTGAATTTAAGTCGAAACGTTCATTTATTTAATTCATAAGACAAGAAAAAATGGGTTTGATATGACCAGGGTTTAGTGTGTTCCGTTTCTGAACTGGAGAAAACATTAAAAAATACCTACACACACATTTTATGTAAGAATGAAAATCTGTGAATTGTTTGGATTAGGTTACAATTAAACTGGTCCAGTCTAAGCTCGACATCAGAGATAAGCATTTATCCATTCAATTGGTGGGGATATTCTACGATGAAATAGTCATCGCCTAGTCCAAAGCTAAGAAGATAAATTTTTTATACTGGAAAAAAACAGATAACGAATAGATATGTGATCAATTTATAGCCAGTGGTAAAATTCACAATTATTAAGAGAAGACAGTTGAAATTCGAAACCATTTGCTGTGTAAACTGAACCCAATGCTATCAGAGACGACGCCTACTGTCGATGCTCTCCTAATATGTATATAACTGCATCGCCTTTCCAGTTCAGACACGTCTGTTTGCATGTTTACACTGATGGCAAGCATAATAGGCTAAAAGTATTCGGCATTATGTTCCTAGGAAGATGCAAATTCCCTAAACATGAATAAGATGCTCCTCCGTTCCAAACCGGACACGATGTATCAATTTTTATCTAACTATGTGGTGACCTTATATACAAACATAATGGCTAACTATTTTGCAGGTTCAAAGGCTCAAATTAAAGAAAATATATATATATTTTTTTTTACAATTGAAGAAATAAATATGGCGACAAATACATCACTGATCTGACTCTTGGAAGAATAGAAATAGCCAGTTATAATGTGTGTTAAAAGATTCTAATTTTTTTTTTTCCCGCAAATAGGAGACATTTATATCTAAAATACGTTCAGAAGCTAATGCTTTCTTTCCATTGTCAATTCGACTCGTGTTCATTCATGTGCAGTTCGTGTTATAAAAAAATGGAACATAAAACCTTCAAATAAGTAAATAAAAGGGTGTGTGATATTTAGAGTTGCAAGTTACAACCATTTTCATCACCCATACACCTTTAGAGAGCTATTCATTTATGAGTGCCACATCCACTTTTTTCAAATCATCACTCATCAATTTACCCCCAAATTTTTTCATGCAAATAAATCAAATGACTCAAATTGATCACAATTATTGGCTTTTTTTCTATATTTAACATGTATTATGTGTATTAATAGGACTTACATTTAACAATTTTTTACAATTTAGTTCAAATAAATCACTTACAAAGAGGAATGAGAGTCCTATTAATACACATTTTTCAACTGGTAACCAGTCGAAGACTAAATTGATGTACTGTTTTCAACAGCGTTTTTACTAAAAATGTCAACGACGAAGACGATTCGATGAAGAAGAGATTTTTCCAAAAGAACTGATAGAAACGAAAAGAAAAGTTGAAAGAGTAGAAAGCACTTAATCTTGCGATATGATTGGTGGTGAACTGGGCTAGTGACAACCAATGATGAATCAAATACTTTTTTTTTGTTTTTGTTTTTTGGTATTTGGCGCCATTACAAATATTATTTTCATTTACCTCCAACGGGTCCGTCGCGCATCAGATTGGGAGCTGCTGACTTAAAGCAAAGCATCAAATTACTGTTTCCCAAAGTGGACGATACCACTGGACTCTTGGGGGTGGGGGATGAAGTGAAAAGATCAAAAAAGGAGATAGTAATCTCGTTTCCAACTGGAGAGCGTTTAATAAAAATAAGGGAAAAATGAAATCATAGAAAAGTAAGAAAAGATAACAAAATTAAAAAAATAAAAACTATTCATCGACGATTCGAAGACTGGTACCTACGATCATGGTTGTAACAGCAAATGCCTGCGGTTTATCATGGATTTTGGCTTGTAATGCCTTTAGATACATTTAGAGACATTTCCTTCTTAATATTTATAGGAACGAGATTTCAGTACGATCACAAATTTGTTAATAGTAAACAAACACTGTAAATAGAGAATAACAGTGATTTAAGAATATTGTTGACAAAAGTAGATCCGTGAATTAATTCATTCGTAAGAAAGCACCAGTTCGTGCTTCTCATTAAGATCATTTTTAATGTTATGAGTCATTATTATTACCTTTATGTGCTTTATTATTTTGACTGAGTCTAAGAATAGGTATTATTACAGTTGATTTAAATCAATAATTTTATAATGGCACTCATTAAGAAGTCTTATTTACATCTTTATTTACTATGATTTAAAAAGTTGGTAGAAATACATAGACGCATAAACACAAATTATTTAGTATATTTTTTTTCTGATTAATTGTTTAAAGAAGGTAGGTTTCTCATTAGAATCCTTTTTAGTGTTAGTCATCTTTATTATTTTTTTTATGTCCTTTATTATCTTGATTGTGTACCTAATGCAAATCTAAGAGTAAGTGTTATTACGGTTGATTTAAATCAATAATTTTATAATGGCACACGTTAAGAAGTGTATTTGCAACATCTTTATTTACTATGATTAAAAATATTGGTAGAATTATATAGATACATAAACACAAATTATTTGCAATATTTTTTTGTTTGTTCGTTTCATGTATTTTCTATGTTTTAAAATGTTGGTGGAAATGCACAGTTATATAAACACAAATTATTTACAATATTTTTTTGTTTGTTCGTTTCATGTGTTTTCTATGTTTTAAAATGTTGGTGGAAATGCATAGATGCATAAACACAAATTATTTACAATATTTTTTGTTTGTTCGTTTCATGTGTTTTCTATGTTTTAAAATGTTGGTAGAAATGCATAGATGCATAAACACAAATTATTTACAATATTTTTTTGTTTGTTCATTTTTCGTTTTTAGAATGTAGGTTTCTCGGCAGATGCTGATGTTGTTTTTTTCAGAAGCCTACGCCGCGAAAGACAAATATTTGGAAATCACTATTTTAAATAAACAAATGGAAATTTTACAATGATCTCCAATCCAATAAGAAAAACAAATCTGTCGTCTAGTCAATTGATAAAAAGTTCCATTCGCAGTCCAGAATCATTAGCAAAAAAGACCTCTGTGCCATTTTCGAATTCTTAAAAAGCCCTCGATGATGTCCTCAACAACCATCTATCAATCATGCAGTGGAATAAAAGTTTTATTTGACTGATGATCCCTCTGTGCAGTTTGCTTATAGGCTGTGTTCTCTTGACAGGTATATTTCTCATCATTCATGGAGATTTTTTTTTCTTCGCCAGGTTACAGTTTTCTGAGATATGGACGACAAAGAATTGATTATCGTGTTTCACAGAAAAATGACAAACTTGTCATGACAAGGCTTTATTCCCAATACATTATCGCGTTTTGTACTCGTAAAAAATTTTTGTCAAAAATATTCATTTTTAAGTTTTTATGAATATTTGTGTTTTGCAGATGTTTTTGCTTCCTGCATAATAGAAATTCAATGCCGATACTATAGATTATTGTATTTTTAATAAAAATATTTTAAGTTTTTTTCTTGCAGATTTTTAGTAAATGTCTGATAGCTGTGGTTTTTAGTACTGCGTGTAATAATATTTCATTGAATTTGGTTTGTTATGTAAAATAGTTTTGCTGAAATAGTTTTTCTGAATAGGGTGATTGATTTACACTATTTAAACGTAGTGGTAGATGAAAGGTATTAATATGCATTTTCCACAAAAAGTATAATTAAGATACTAATTAAAACAATTGCTTTTTATTACATTATATTTTTTATTGTATTGATATTTGTGATATAGTTCATAGCCGTTTTGGTGATATTTTTTTAAATTATTAGCTCTAAAGGGTCTATAATTGATTATATATATACATATAACTTCAATAATGTATAAGTTTAAAAAAAAATGAAAGTGAAGTAACTTGCTAAAAAAGCAATGTCATATTAGCTTGCTGATCAATTAAGAATAAATGTATATCTTTGTTATAACATTTTATTTCAAGTAACACTAATATATTTTACATTAAAGTAATACCAAAAAATATATATATATTTTACTAACAAATGGATGGAAGTAAAATGGTAGAATATTAATTACACGTATAAATTTTTGAATGGAGAATTTCACGACCAGACAAATTTTAAAGCATGTACATTTATTTTTAAAACTCTTTCAATTTGCAATTTCAATTTCTTTATTCTCTGTTTCAACAAATATTCTGTAAATCAAGAATTTCTGGGTTCTTTTAAGGATAAAAAATAATATTCATAGAAAAGGTATGCTGACATATATATATTTGCAACGTGTAATTTTTGAATGTAAAATTTTACAACCAGACAAATATTATAATTTTTTGTTTTCAATATGCTTTCAATTTGCAATTTCAATATCTTTATACTTTCTACTTCAACAAATCTTCTGCAAAGCAAGAATTTCTGTGATTTCTATGTTTTTTAAAAATAAAATAGTAATATTGATAGAAAACATATTTAGTCATATTAATATTTGCAATGTGCAATTTTTTATTTTAAACTTTAGAGGTATATAATAATTACTTTACAAAAACATGATTTTTCTTTTAGGAATATGAAAAAAAGTACAATAATAATTGAATGTAAAAAAGTCTATAAGAGATGTTGTCATTTATTCAATTCTCCAAGTATCGAAATATTACGCCTCTAAGGTTCACTGAGGAATTTTAATATCTGTTGCAAATAGTAGTAATAAATTTTCTAATATTAAAAAATGTCTATATAGGCATTGCATACATAATTATTGCTTGCAACAAAGGCATCAGTCGCCAATGTGTGTGCATTTCGTGCTATAGTCTTGCTAAACTGAATTTCGCTTATACCGCTTATTTTTTGCAAGTTCTTATATTTTTTACCATTGGTCAAGCAAATGTTTTGTTTTAAATTTTACCTTTTTCAATTCCTTCTATTTGTTCACACTCTCCCTATATATATATCTTGTTCAAATTTTCAATCATTCATAAAATACTTTTTATTCATCCACGCAACTTCAAATACATTTTTTTGAAAACTTGTAGTGGAGGATACTTGATGTTAATACACTTTTAAATATTAATTCATTAATTAAATTTAATTAATTAATTTTAGTGTTTTTCAGATTTAAGTTGCATGTATCTAATAATAGATGGCGCTAGATGTAAGAGGAAAATTTCAACTTTATTTGCAAAGAACTTTTCTGCAATATATGTAGTGAAAAAAAAGTAGGAATTGACTTTAAAAATCTCTTTTTTATATTACTTGTTTTTCGCCTTTCATTAAGATATGTCCCTAACAGTTTTGCTTTTGATGTATGTAACAATGGGAAATTTTGAGAACACAAAGTAAATAATTAAAATAACAAAAATTAATTATATTTTTTACCATTGGTCAAGCAAATGTTTTGTTTTAAATTTTACCTTTTTCAATTCCTTCTATTTGTTCACACTCTCCCTATATATATATACCTTGTTCAAATTTTCAATCGTTAATAAAATACTCTTTATTCATCCACTCAAGTTCAAATACATTTTTTTGAACTTGTACTGGATGACACTGGATGTTAATACATTTTTTTCAAATATTAATTCCTTAACTAAATTTTATTAATTAATTTTAGTTTTTGTTAGAATTAATTTGCATGTATCTAATAATAGAAGGCGCCAGATGTAAGAAGAAAATTTCAACTTTATTTTTAAAGGACTTTTTTGCAATATAGTGGGAAAAAGTAGGAATTGACTTAAAAAAAATAATTTTATAATAAATAATAATTTTTTTAATAAATTTATCTACACATTTCACGAATTGCTTTGTTGAGCGAAAGAAAAATATATATTTATTGCATATAACTCTTATCCTTTAGAATGTTACATAATGTGATAAAAATATCGCCTAATTTTAAATTTTTAGTGAAATTTCAGTGAGTTTCTTTCAGTTTCACACCTAGATTGACTCATTAAATAATAGACATTATTCTGAAAATACAAAATAATCATTTTGTAATCATTATAAGTTAATGATCGTCTTGTTGTGAATCTCACATCAATAAAAAAAAAAACTACCAATAAAAAACATTGGATACATAATGAAGACCATTAAAATGTTACGCATTGTGCACTAAAATGTTTCATTATAAACATCGTCATTAAGTTAAGAATTACTTCTTCAATCAATTATAAAAATCATTTTCTAATTCAATAAAAAAAAAAACATTGGTTAGTATTATAATACATGAAACACATTTTTACAATATCGGGCACTCTTTTGAAACTTTCAATTTTATTCATTAAGCAAGATTCTTTGCTGAAAATCTTAACGTTATTTCTTTTCAATTCTTAAAGCAAAACATAACAGAAACAAGTAATATAAAAGTCAATTCCTACTTTTTTTTTACTATACTGCAGAAAGTTCTTTATAAATAATTTTCATTCATTTTTTTAAGTTTATCTGGCTCCATCTATTGTAAGATATATGCAACTTAAATCTAAAAAAAAACTAAAATTAATTAATTAAATTTAATGAATGTATTAATATTTGAAAAAACTGCATTAAAATCAAGTGTCATACACTACAAGTTTAAAAAATGTATTTAAACTTGAGTGGATGAATAAAAAATATTTTATGAACGATTGAAAATTTGAACAAGATATATATAGGGAGAGTGTGAGCTAATAGAAGGAATTGATAAAGAAATTACAAAGAATAAAACACTTGATAATTAATTATTCATTTTTGAATTGAAATATATCACAACATTTATGTAAATCTAAGGAAGGATTAAAAGCCATTGTTTGCATTAAGTGCAGAACAAATTCTCCAATTACTTAGGACCTGTTGCACTTTAAATAAAAAAAGAATTTATAAATTTTAATATTTATGGAACATACTTCGATTGACGTTCATATCATTAATTTAAAATAACACAATGTACATTCGCATAAATTAGGACACATTCGTAAAAATATTTTGGAAATTTTTTATATTTTTTAAAATATTTATTTTCAACATTCTTTTCACTGACATTTAAGAAATTTATTCACGAAATGAAAATTAGTAAATAAAAACATTGGATTGTTCATGGATAACGTTTTAAGTTATACCACTTTAACTAAATAATCCTTGAAAAATTCAAATATACTGTAGCAATTTTTCCATGAGAAAAAAATATAGCATTTCTGTTTCAAGGGGAAATAAATGTATAATCTTTAACAATGCATAATAACAACCTATCACTCAAATCTGACAGCAGATAAGCAGTAGCGTGGAGATTTATATTACATGCAATTAGTGTTTTGTACTGATGAGAACAACCTGCCACTTATATCTGATAGCAGATAATCAATGTCATGGATAATGAAATCTCATGAAATTAGAGATTGCATGTAAGATTGTATGTAGGTCAAAACAATTAGAGATGGGATGTGGACTACGCCATGAGTTGTTGCATCGTGATTGGTGATAGACCACGGGCTGAGGAAAATATTGACTTCAAAGAGAAGTGAGGGAAGCTGGCATCCCCTCTTGACGGATTTTCTTAAAGGGAGGTTTTTGGGAGAAGAAAAAAGGGTAGTTCTGCGACGACTCGACAAGAAGTTTTGTTTTCTTCTTTTTCTGAAAGTGATTGAACAGAACGGAAATTCCGTTTGTTTACAAAGTAGGCCCCTTGTGGTTTCATGTATCGCGTGTGTGTATGGCGTGTGTATTCATGTATTCATGTACGTGTGTATTCATGTATTCGCGTGTGTATTCATGTATGGCGTGTGTGACAATTTCATGTGTGACAATTAAGGTCTACTGCTGACCGGTTGGACTAGATTTGAAGTAGATTTGAAAACTCTGAAAATCTCCGTTCTTGAAGTGTACTGCATTTTTGAATAAAATTTAAATTTAAAATTTTCATTTATTTTTAAATAAAACAATAATTTGTATTAAGCCAGAGTTCTGTACATACATATATAATGCTTGTAAATAACAGATAAAGTGTCCCTAGGAACCTGACCTTCTTGAAGTCTATATAGTCTTATAAGTCTATATAGTCTTATAAGTCTATATAGTCTTATAAGTCTATTATAGGCTGAGACGTTACAATATACATTTCTTTACTGAGAACGTTTTTCTACAATTTTCTCTCCATTGGTATACAAAATAAACACAAGAAAGAAATAGATAAAAAAAAAGGATTGGATAATATTGAATGAGCCGTTATTGATAAAATAAAACACGATACATATTTATCGATATAAATTAACTTAGTTGTCACTTTCAAAACTCAGAACTATTAGAACTCAAAAAATAATTCCTAACTAACTCACACATTCAGAACACTTGCATTCCTACAAGTTGCAGTAAAGTATTCCATTTAATTAATAAGTAAAGTCCTGGAGATGTTATTTCTATGCAAATTTGTGTTAAACGATTTTATTTCTGTAG